>VMDR010009066.1:0-34561 GCA_007922815.1 Macrotus californicus
ACTTCTGGCTTTTGGAACTATTTGTACTAAACAGTAATCTCACATGAAAGTATTTGTCATTTCTTGTCATTTTAAATTAAAAAAAATATCTTCATTATCTTAATGGAAAATACACATCTTACTTTTTCAAAATATTATCCTAATACACTTGGATTTTCTCTATTTGTGCTCCTAGATTAGAAGTTTCTAAGTAGCGGAACTTACAAAATGATGTAAACAAATTGATGAGAATACTAAAATCAGTTTATATATAACCAGAGGCTTGGCTGGCCAAAATCTGAGGTTATTAAATATGTATTTGATTGTGGGAAGTGCTGGATATCACCCCACCCTTTTTTGCCCCCCATCCCATCCCCCACGCCCCAAATCTATTTGTAACAACTGATTAACACGTGGGGGTGGGGTGAGTTGCGGCCTGAACCGCATCTTACCTGGGATCAAACGTGGACATATTTGGAGGGGAGATGACGAGGGCTGTGTGGGAGGGGGAGAAAAACCAGACTGCTTGAGGGAGAACTTGCCGTGGAATAAAAGATAGACAGGGCCTGGCCAGGCAGGCCCAGCGTGGCGGAGCTGTCTCGGGGCAGAGTCCTCCCACCCTGCCGCCCTGGTGGCCTCTGTCCGTTTCTTGAAGAACAGGAGGGGGATGTGTAAACAGGTGTTGCAGTAAACCTTGTAATGACCCAAGGCCGAGGCACCGTGCTGGGGGACCCCCCATCTGAGGGTGATGTGGAGGAAGTGGATGTTTTCCTTTCTAATTTACAGGAGACTGTGAAGCTGTCATGGTCTTGTGGTGACTGATAGCACTGGTGGTGGCCGGGCTGAATTAGCTGAACCTTGGCTGGGCAGAGGTCTGTTGGGAAGGATCCAGGTCACAGGCAGGAATGTGACTGTGGGAGGCAGGTGTGCAGGCAAGTGCGGCTGCACGTGGCACAGGCCGAAGCAGGGTGGCTGGGGTCCGGGCAGTGGGCAGCAGGGCTCAGAGGCAGAGTGGATAGCAGAGGCAGAAAGAAGCAGTGTCCCCAAGCCAAGTCACAGGTGGATAGAAGTCACTCTTTGGGAAGTTCCATATGCATATCAGGGGACCATGCAAGGTACTCTATGAACAATTGGTTGCTTGGAGTTTCTAAGACATGAACAGTAGCAGTCAGATCATTTCAGGTTTTGCCGAGAGTGTCTGAGACATAAATGAAACGTGTGGATCATAGAAGAGTTAAAAAGTAGCTGCTCCCATATCACAGCTCCATATACAAATATACACATGTATATATAGATCAGCAAAGCATGGCCTGGTAGAATAGGTATAATGCATTTGCAATTAATTTAAATTACTCAGGTATGAATGGATGCTTTTAAGATACTTGAGCACAGTTTGTCCACAGGCATTTTAACATTTAAACCCACTCCTTGCCTCCCTCTTATCTTGTTTACACTGTTAATTTGCTTAGCAAATATTCTCTAGCTAATGTCATGTTTGTAAGTGCCCCTGACTTACGTAACTGTGGGAACTCAAGCTCTGCTCCAGGGTAAATACCAGGCACCTGGAGACCAGAGGAACAGGGCCTTCTGGCCCATGAAGGTCATAGTTTCTTAAAAGAAACAGACTTTTCATCTGATAGAGACTGGCAGGGCACTTGGTTAAATGACAACACAACTCTTGTTGGAATAGGACCATTCTGAGCAACCACGAGCCTTACTCTATAGTTCTCAATCCTGATCATACATCAAAATCACTGTAGAGTCCTGGCTGGTGTGGCTCAGTGGATGGAGCACCAGCCTGCAAACCAAAGCGTCACTGGTTCGATTCCCAGTAAGGGCACATGGTAGGCCAGGTCCCTGGTAGGAGGAGTGTGAGAGGCAACCACACACTGATGCTTCTCTCCCTCTCCTTTTCCCTCCCTTCCCCTCTCTCTAAAAATAAATAAAATCTTAAAAAAAATCACTGCAGAGCATTAATATGTCTGGTCCTGGGTCAGGAACCCTGAGAAAGTCCTGCTAGGTCAGCTGCAACATTACAATGCTTCCTTCTGCAAACACACAGCCTTGGTAACCTGCTGTCAGAAGCATATGGTACTTCTATGGTCTATGCGCACTAGATCATTTAAATGTGGTAGAAGAAGGTGAAGAAATTAAATCATCACATGTTCTTCACTCTTTACATCTTATTTAACCTCATGATAATTCTGGGATGCTGGCTCTCTTGTAATATTTCTGTTTATAAAAAGAGGACACCTGCCTCTCAGTGCCAGATGAGAAGAAGAGTTGTCATTGGGTGTCATTTCTGTCAGTCATCTGCATTATTGGCAATAGAGGCTGGCCACCTTGCAGAGCGAGAAATGGTGCTGAGAATGTGCCCACAGAGCACTGGCCTCAAATGACCTATTTCTCTGAAAACCTCCTAAAGAGGGAGGATTCTTCAGATCCATTCAGAACTTTGAAATCATTCAAGACAAGGTGTCTCTCCAGTAGAAGACAGTCATCTCACCGAATGGTGTTGAGTAGAAACGTGATGGAAGAGAGTTAGTTGAAAATTCCTTCAGCCTGATCTTTGTTTCTTAGAATTCTGAGTCTTTTTACTTTGTTAACTAATGAGAATCTGTTAATTCAGGGTCCGGCAAGGAGCAGGGTGTGTCCCCTGATCTTTGTTCAAGGCTTCTTTTAAATCAGGCTCCTACCCTGGGTCCCCTACGCCTGGATGATTCACTGCCCTGAGACATGAACGTGCTGTTAAAAGAATCAACAAAGGGGCATACTGTGTTTTAGATCTGAAACTGACTGAAGCACTCACTGTGTGAAATACCACGTTACTGAGTTACCTGCGTATCTCCTGTGATTACCCAATGACCCCATTTACCAACTGGAAAACCGCAACAGGGTAGTTTACACTCTGCCCAAGGTCACACAAGGCATTTAGCTGGAGTCAAGCTAGGGTGCTGCTACACCTCCTGAGGTCAGGCCGTAAGTGCTTCCGAACTGCCTCCCTCAGCGAGAGTTGGTTCATCAGCTCATAGCTCACTCTCCTCCCATTGCACAGGTCTTGGGCAGCTGCTATGTTTCAAACACTGTGCTCAGCATGTCCAAAATACTTGTCCTTTCCATTCTTAGAGAAATCCTCTGTGGGGATTACTAATCCCATTTTAAAAGTGGGAAAAGTGAAGCAAAGTTGTCCTTCGCATCCAGGTCTTTGTGACTCCAGGATCTGAGGTACCAACTTTGCTCAAAGTCAGGGCACTGCAGGCGCCCATCACACTTGAAGTCCTGTTGTCCTCCCCACCTGTGTTACATCATGGCCTTGGCTCGTGACAGCATTGTGGAGAGAACCCTCCAGGAGAGTTTAGTCAGCAGAAGTAGCTCCATCTAGGGACACTCATGGGAGCCTCGGGACACTCTCATATACTCATACTGATGGGATAGGACAAAAAGTAACAGTAATATCAATATATACATATTTACATCTATATATCTCTATTATATGTCAACTTAACTGGGCCACAGGGTACTGAGACATTTGTTCAAACATTATCCTGGGGGTGTCTGTCAGGCTGTTTCTGGATGAGGTCAATATTTTAATCGGTAGCTGAGTAAAGCAGATTGCCCTCTCTAATGGAGGTAGGCCTCGACCAATCAGATGAAGGCCTAAATAGAACAAAAGGCTGAGTAAGAGGGAAATCCTCCTGCTTGACTGCTGAGCTGAAACACTGGTCTTTTCTTGCCTTTGGACTCAAAGAGAAAAATCAGCTCTTCTTGCATCTTGAGCCTGCCAGCTCTAGGATTAGACGTACATCATTAGTTCTCCTAGTTCTCAGGCCTTGGGACTCAGACTTCAACTTACATTGGCTCTCCTGTGTCTCCAGCTGTCATATGCTAACAAGGGGAATTCTCAGCCTCCATAGTTACATGAAAAAATACTTCATTTTATATATATACTGGCCTTGTCCTTAAAGATTCTTATCTCCTGTGCCCTTTGAGGGAAATTATTCTCAGGAAGGCTGGTTCTTTTGGCATTTATGACACAAAACTGAAAGTAACTGGGGAGAAATACAAAAGGCCTGAGAGTTAAGGCTGGTGGAGGAATTGAAGGCATTTGCATCAAGAGAAGGAAGGAATGGGTATGTGTATGAGGTCTGTCCAGAAGGTATCCAGCCATGTAATATGAAAAATAGAGACACTGATTGAAGAAGACACAAAATACAAGAGACATTGTACACAGGACAACGACACCTCAGTTCTCTTCCAAGCAGGCACCTTGGACCTCACACAGTTCTCCCAATTGCCATCACCTGCCCCGTCGTATTTTCCTAAATCTCATGGACAGTCTGACATCTCTTCCCTTTCAAAGGTGATTTTAGTTCTGAGAAAAGCCAGAAGTCACAGGGCACCAAATCTGGGCTGTAGGGGGGCTGAGTCACCTGAGTGATTTTATATTTCACAAAAAAACTCTACATGAGATGTGATTCATGAGTGGGCACACTGTTATGATGAAGCTGCCAATCATCAGTTGCCCATAGCTGCAGCCTTCTGAATCATCTGAATAGTTTCAGTGGAGGAATGTTCAAGCTTCACGCAAAATTTGATGCAGATTCATTGCTCTACTCATTCAATTATTCTGAATGCGTGGGCCACACAGAACACATGTTCACTCAATGGTGTCTGCCACCCCCACTGACTAGTACAGTGAAGTCATCATTGTTCACACATGTGCATTCCAGTCCATTTTCCTTGGTTACAAGGTTACATTGATGTGACACAAACCATTCTTGTTATGTTAAAAATGGTTGGACTTTCCAGGATAGACCTCAATAACAATTTTGCTTGTTTTCTTTTTTGAATATTATTGTATTCTATTATGTCTTTCATGATGTTCAAGAAATTTATGTACAGAATTGAGTACCTTTGGGTGGCTGGACTGGGCTATATTGGCTGCAACTCTGCATTAAGATGGGTCCATTGGGGCTAAAAAGCTCCTCTGAACATCCTCCAACTAAACACTCCATGCGTTCTATAATTTTCTGTTTTTCCAACAAGTTGTCTAGTTAGCCCTCAAAGAGGGCTATAAAGTGCAAGTAATCATTTTAGATCCCTCTTTTTATGAAAGGAAGGAAGAAAGAGATGGAGGGAGAAAGAAACAGATGAAAAGAGAGAAATCAAACTGTGAGATTTTGACTCCCTTTACCCTCCCCCCCACCCCCCTGAAACAAGACAGTAGCACAACCAGGGTTCTGGAAAAGAATTAAGCCAGAATTCTCTAGAGCATTCTTAGCACTAGGTATGTACCATCTTTGGGAGAATTGGGAAAATAGTCACACAAATTATTTTCTGTGTTCTGTGGTTCAGATGAGAAATACTGTTGAGAAAGCCTAAATCAGAGTTTTTGGACAGTGGTGATACTATCAATTTGGGCTGGATGATTCTCTGTGGGGCAGACAGTTCTGTGCATGGTAGGATGTGTCACAGCATCCCTGGCCTGTATCTATGAGATGCCAGTAGCAATCCCCCAGTCATAATAACCACAAATGTCTCTAGTCATTCATTGCCAAATGTCCTTGAGTAGCAAAATCAGCCCCCAGTTAAGACCCACCAGTTTAGATCCTTGCTACTCAATGTATGGCAACATGGCCATCACTTGCAAGCTTGTTGAAACTGCAGAATCTCAGGGCCCACTTAGAGCTTCTGAATCATACTCTGTGTTTTAACCAGATCCCCAGGTGATCTGTATGCACACCAAGATCTACGAGGCTTAATCAGAGCACTATTAAACATCTAACATGAGCAAGACATCATTTCTTGCCCTGGGAATAAACTAATAAATAAAATGGGCATAATCCCAGGTTCATTGACCACCTAGTCTCTACCCATTCAGCTGAGCTAAGTGTATTATACAGTTATTTTCATTCATGTCTATATAATAAGATATAGTCAAAAAATTATGATGCCAACCTGTATTTATTTACATGTATTGATGTATATATCTTAAGTAAAAAAGCAAATAGCAGTATATGTATATGTATAGTATATACCATACAGTATGATCTCAGTTTTGCAGGCACAAATCAATTTAAATTATATGCACATAAGAAATATATCAGAGTACATAAACAAAAAAAAATTAGCATTTCTTAGGAAGGGAGATCATGGGTGGTTTTTATGTTCTTCCTTAAAACATATCCAGCATTTTTTCTGAATTTTTATAATTTGCACACATTTTTATAATTAGAAAAGACAGGCATCCTTTTTTAGTTGTGCAAAAGATGATCTTAACAGCTACATCTGCTCAGCCTCACAGTCTGTCCTTGCAATTCAGGAGGTCCAAGATTCATAAAATATGTTCGTACTATGCCTCTTCTGACCAAAATGCACCTGCTCATTCCTCTGGGGTCCAGGGTTAGTATGGAGGGTAGTCATGATTTTATTACAGTTCCTGTGCTGGAGGCCCTCATAATCTCTAGGAGGTGAGGATGGGAGATGCTACAAAGCTAAGTGTTAGGACTAGAGCTGAGGTGGGGCGGACCAGCTCATGATTCACAGTTCCATTTCCTCTTCCTCCTCTGTGGTTCTTCATGGTTTAACTTGGTCTTATGACTAAAGCAACGTGAGCAGAAGTGGTATGTGACACTCCAGACCTGACTCTCAAACACACCCCAGATGTGATTTGCCATACTCTTTATTCTTGTCCTGGGTTAATAGAGATAGGCCCTGTGAGACAGATGACATAGCCACCCTGGGCCTCTGTATCACATACAGAAGGAGGGCATGCTACAAATTGGGAACATAGTTTGGACTTTATAGAAGCAAGAAATAATAACCCTTCATCACATTGGAGCCATTATGCAATTTGGGGCTGGTTTGTTACAGAATCTTTACAGCTGGTTTTGAATGAAATACTGTCAATGTAACTGGACAATATGGACGAAATGGATAAATTCCTAGAAACATACAGTCTTCCAAAACTAAATCAGGAAGAATCAGAGAATCTGAATAGACAGATTACACCTAGTGAAAATCAAGCAGTAATAAAAAAACTCCCAACAAACAAAAGCCCTGGACCAGATGGCTTCACAAGTGATTTTTATCAAACATTCCAAGAACTAACACCTCTCTTCCTCAAACTATTTCATAAAATTGAAGAGGAGAGAAGGCTCTCAAACTCATTTTACCTGTCCAGCATTATCCTAATTTTGAAACCCAATAAAGACATTACAAAGAAAATTATAGACCAATATCCCTGATGAACATAGATGCTAAAATCCACAACAAAATATTAGCAAACTAAATACAGCAAAGATCATACTCCATGATCAAGTGGGATTTACTCTGGGAATGCAAGGTTGGTACAACATTCACAAATCAATAAATGTGATTCACCACATAAACAAAACGATGGATAAAAACCACATGATCATATCAATAGATGCAGAAAATGCATTTGATAAAACCCAGCAACGATTTATGATAAAAACTGTTAGCAAAGTGGGAATAGAAGGAACATATTTAAACATAATAAAGACCATATATGACAAACCCACTGCCAGCATCATAGTCAACAGGCAAAAACTACAAGCATTTTCCTTAAGATGGGGAACAAGACAGGGATGTCCTCTTTCCGCTCTCTTATTCAACGTAGTGCTAGAAGTCCTAGCCACAGCAATTGGACAAGAAGAAGATAGAAGATATCCAAATTGGAAAGAAAGCAGTAAAACTGTCTTTATTTACAGATGATATGATACTGTACATAGAGAACCCCAAATATTTGGGGTACCAAGAAACTACTAGAACTGATAAGTGAATTCAGTAAAGTAGCAGGATACAAAATTAATATCCAGAAATCAGTTGCATTTTTATATGTCAATAACAAACTAATAGAAATGGAAATTAAGGAAACAATCCCATTCACAGTTGCTTCAAAAAGAATAAAATACCTAGGAATAAACATAACCAACAATGTAAAAGACCAGTATTCAGAAAATTATAAGGCACTGAAGAAAGAAATTGAAGAAGATACAAATAAGTGGAAGCACATACCGTGTTCATGGATAGAAAGAATTAACATCATTAAAATGTCCATACTACCCAAAGCAATCTATAAATTCAGTGCAATTCCTATCAAGATTCCAATGACATATTTCACAGAATTAAAACAAATGTTTCAAAAATTTATACAGAACCACAAAAGGCCCTGCATAGCAACAGCAATCCTGAGGAAAAAAAAAACAAGGTTGGAGGAATCACACTATCTGATATCAAACTATACTATAAGGCCATAGCAATCAAAACAGCCTGGTACTGGCATAAATACAGGCACATAGATCAATAAAACAGAATAGTGAGCTGAGAAATAAACCCACACCTTTATAGTCAATTAATATTTGACAGAGGAAGCAAGCACATACAATGGGCTAAAGGTAGTTTATTCAATAAATGGTGTTGGGAAAATTGGACAGATAACTGCAGAAAAATGAAACTAGACCACCTTCTTACACTACACACAAGAATAAATTCAAAATGGATCAAAGACTTATATGTTAGATCTGAAACCATAAAAATTCTAGAAGAAACCATAGGCAACAAAATCTTGGACATTGCTCATAGCAATATTTTATTGAATATATCTCCTCATGCAAAGGAAACAAAAGAAGAAATAAACAAATGTGACTACATCAAACTAAAAAGTTTTTGCACAGCAAAGGAAATCATTAAGAAAATAAAAAGACAACTCACGGATTGGGAGAACATATTCACCAATACATTGGATAAGGGGTTAATATCCAAAATGTATAAAGTACTTACAAAACTCCACAACAAAAACAAATAAACAAACAAACAACACAATTAGGAAATGAGCAAAGGACCTGAATAGACCTTTTCCAAGGAGAACATACAGATGACCAATAGACATATGAAAAAATGTTCAACATTACTAATGCAACTTAAAACCATAACAAGATATCATCTTACACCTGTCAGAATGGCTATCATCAATAAATCAACAAACAACAAATGCTGGTAAGGATGTGGAGAAATGGGAACCCTTTTGCACTGTTGATGGGAGTGCAGATTGGTGAAACAACTGTGGAAAGCAGTATGGAGAGACCTTAAAACATTAAAAATAGATCTGCCTTTTGACCCAGCAATCCCACTTCTGGGATAGATCCAAAGGAAACCAAAACACTAATTTAAAAGAACATAAGCACCCCTATGTTCATTGTGGTGTTATTTACCATCACCAAGGTATGGAAGCAGCCCATGTGTCCATCAATAGATACGTGTATAAAACAACCATGGGACATTTACACAATGGAATACTATTTGGCTATAAAAAAGAAGAAAATTTTATCCTTTGCAACAGTATGGATGGACCTGGAGAACATTATGCTAAGTGAAATAAGCCAGTCAGAGTAAAACAAATACCATAAGATTTCACTCATATGTGGAATCTAATGAACAAATTGAACTAATAAGGAAAATGGGGACAGGTAGTTAAGCGGGGAGGCTAAGGGATGGAGAGGTTGAACAAAAAGGAAAAAGGACTCATGGACATGGACAACAGTGTGGTGATTGCTAGGGGGAGGTGGGTATAAGGGGAGTAAATGGTAATGGAAAAAATATAATAAAGATTAAATTTAAAAAATACTGTTGGTGTGCAGAGACAAAAGAAGCAGAAAGGAATTCATATGGGAGCAAGAACCCTCTGAAGGGCTGAATTGCTGTTGACTTGAGTCTCACAAAGGGTTATGGGAGCATTTATTGGCGTAGATGATACAAATGGATGGGCCTGGATGTTTGGTCCCTGCCTGATGACTAACTGATGAAGAGTGAATTAAAAGCAATCTGTCTTCTCTAGGAAAATAGTCTGTGGCAGGAATCTGAGTTCATTGGTCACTCAGCAGATCTATACTGTCATTATTGCAGCAAATTGTGGGTGAAGGACTGTCAAGCAGCTCCATTAGAAGCCTGAGTTGTCTAGCTTGCTTAAACATAATAGCTTATCCATTTGAAGTTGCATTAGGTTAAAACTTGGTACTAGGTTTGTCAGCTCAGATGTGAAATTTTATTGTCAAACCAACAGTCCACAAATTAAGAAGTTTCCAGGGATCTCAGATTGTTGTGGTTTAAGAGTTCTTTCATTGGAACTTTTGGCCAAGATGGAGGCATAGGTAAACACACTGTGCCTCCTCGCACAACCAAAAGAAGGAAAACAACAAATTTAAAAACAAAAAACAACCAGAACTGACAGAAAATTGAACTGTATGGAAGCCCAACAACCAAGGAGTTAAAGAAGAAACATTCATCCAGACCAGTAGGAGGGGTGGAGATGGGCAGCCAGGTGGAGATGGGCAGCTGGGCGGAGAGGACTCTCAGCAAGGCAGTGGCTGGCAAATCCAGTGAGGTGGCAGCTGGCGGACCAGGCAGTCCCACATTCGAGGGCAGATAAACTGGGAGGAACAACTGGGGAGTGAGACAGACCACGCAACACAGAACTCCAGTGCAGGGAAGTAAAGCCTCAAATCTCTGACTGAAAACACCTGTGGGGGTTGAAGCGGCAGTGGGAGAAACTCCCAGCCTCACAAGAGAGTTCTTTGGAGAGACCCACAGGGTCCTAGAAAGTACGCAAATCCACCCACCCAGGAATCAGCACCAGAAGGGCCCAATTTGATTGTGGGTAGCAGGGGAAGTGAATGAAAACAGGCAGAGAGCAGAGCAAGCAGCACTGTTCCCTCCTGGACCCCTCCCCCACTTACAGCATCACAATGCAACGACGTGGTTGCCCCACCCTGGTGAACACCTAAGGCTCTGCCCCTTACTATGTAACGGGTACACTGAGACAAAAAAATGGCCTAAATGAAAGAACAGGTCAAAGCTCCAGAAAAAATACAACTAAATGACAAAGAGATAGCCAATCTATCAGATGCACAGTTCAAAACACTGGTAATCAGGATGCTCACAGAAAAGATTGAGTATGGTTGCAAACTAGATGAACAAATGAAGGCTATGCTAAGTGAAATGAAGGAAAATGTACAGGGAACCAACAGTGATGGGAAGGAAACGGGACTCAAATCAATGGTGTGGACCAGAAGGAAGAAAGAAATATTCAACCAGAACAGAATGAAGAAACAAGAATTCAGAAAAATGTGGAGAGGCTTAGGCACCTCCAGGACATCTTTACATGTTCCAACATCTGAATCACAGGGGTACCAGAAGGAGAAGAGGAAGAGCAAGAAACTGAAAACTTATTTGAACAAGTAATGAAGGAGAACTTCCCCAATCTGGCAAAGGAAATAGACTTCCAGAAAGTCCAGGAAGCTCAGAGAGTCCCAAAGAAGTTGGACCCAAGGAGGAACACACCAAGGCACATCATAATTACATTAGCCAAGATTAAAGATAAAGAGAGAATCTTAAAAGCAGCAAGAGAAAAGGAGACAGTAACCTACAAAGGAGTTCCCATCAGACTGTCAGCTGATTTCTCAAAAGAAACCTTACAGGCAAGAAGGGGCTGGCAAGAAGTATTCAAGGACCTACATCCAAGATTACTCTATCCAGCAAAGCTCTCATTTAGAATGAAAGGGCAGATAAAGTGCTTCCCAGATAAGGTCAAGTTCAAGGAGTTCATCATCACCAACCCCTTATTATATGAAACATTGAAGGGACTTATCTAAGAAAAAGAAGATAAAAAATAGGAACAGTAAAATGACAACAAACTCACAGTTATTAACAACTGAACCTAAAACAAAAACAAACTAAGCAAACAACTAGAACAGGAATAGAATCACAGAAATGGAGATCACACGGAGGGTTATCATCAGGGGAGTGGGAAGGGGAGAAATGGGGGAAAGGTACAGAGAATAAGTAGCATAAATAGTAAGTAGAAAATAGACAGGGGGAGGTTAACAATAGTACAGGAAATGTAGAAGCCAAAGAACTTATAAGTACAACCCATGGACATGAACTAAAAGGGGAGAATGTGGGCAGGAGGGGGTGTGCAGGGGGGAGGGGTATAAAGGGGGGAAAGTGGGACAACTCTAATAGCATAATCAATAAAATATATTTAAAAAACTGTTCTTTCACTGGAAAATTGAGTCAATAGATAGAAACTTCCATTTGCATGTAAAATTTTACAGAGTTACTACATTAAAAAATATATGACTGCGTGTACTCTTTAACAGCCAATAACATACGAAAACAAGTGTGCTTATTAATAAACTATTCTGGTAGGCATGGGTGTGTTCTTTTCCTATCTCACCAGTGAAACAAAACCTTGATGTTGAATAAGAAACCTTGACCTACAAATAATTTTTCTATCTTTCATGATCTTCTCTTGGCCTTTTCCTAGGCAAAAAAGCAGCACAGCCTGGATGATGTCTTGATAACAACACCTGCCTTTGGGGGGAGAAAAACGACCATTATTAAAAGAGGAGATAACTTCTGAACAGTGTCTCACCCAGGTACACGGCTGGAACTCAGCCTCACGGGACATACGTTGACTAAACGTCCGGGTAAACTGAGACTCTGACACTGAGAAGTAAAAGGCTACTTTGTCAGAACCAAAGAACACTCGGGCCACCTAATATCTTTAATAACTTAGCATCATAAAAATGAGTCACAGGTGGGCATGGACAGTCACAAGTGAAATAATTAGAGTGGCATTAGAATCTGGCAAACCATGAGAAGAGAGAGCATAAGTAAATTATAAATCCCTTCTGGAGCATAAGCAGAGACAAAGCTCTTGACAAAGCATGACTGTGCTGGAAGACCAACCCACAGACCCCTGGAAATCCACTGCAGACGACCAGGGAGGCCTGGACCACCCCTGGAGGGCCACTGAGCCGGCGGGTAACTCGGGGAGCACAAAGGCAACAGTCTCCGTGGCCACAGCTCCTTTTATTGCTTAAAAGATGCAATGCTACTTACAACCCGTTCTGGGAGTCTGTAGGGCTTAATAAGTTCATGTGCATAGCCACTGAGAAGCTGGAGAAAACACTGAAATTATATTATTTCTGGCTGGGAATGTTCCCTTTAAAATACCTTATAATTACAGTGCTACCCTTATAGACACAGGCCACTGTGAGGTCCTAAGCTGTATCATAAACTTATCCCCACCTAATAAACCTCCCCTCTTGGCATTTTCCTCCCTGAAGCATTTGCTTTTCCCTCAAAGCCTGCTCTGCCCTGGCCTACCAACCTCAGTAGGAACCCCAGAAGGCTAAAGCTGGAGGAGGACCAACAGAGCTGCTAGTCTAACCACTGTGTATTACCGGGGAAGAACTGAGGTTCAGAGGCACGGCACTGCATGGATTTGGGGCTGCAGACAACATTCAAGAGGCCACCTGAATGACCTGCGGGCACAGCCATTTTCTAGGGGCCTTCAGATCCTGCTCCTTCAAACACTGGTACGTCATGGGCTGTGCCCCCCCCCCCACATGGGCGTGTCCCTAGCATTGCCTTTGTTCCAAAAACAATCTCTCTCTCTCATACACACGTACACACACATACAGTTAGTGAGTTGAATTTCCTCCATTGTAAGAAGGAAAACATTCATTTATTTGATCAAAAAATATTTACTGAGACCAACTATGGATCAGGTACTGGAGATAAAATGATAAATAAAAATACACAGTTCCTTCACGTAATGAGCTTATTGTCTAGTCGAACATAGGAAACAAACATAAAAACCACATTAACACAATATTTTGGAATAAAAGGTACTGAACAGATACTTTTATCAGTAGTTTCCATCTCTAGTATTTCCATTAGGACCTTTATGCCCATGGATGGGAGCTCCATGATGGCTGGGGATTGTATTTATTTTGGGCATTGCTGAATAGCAGATAGTAGGCAACCAAGAAACATTTGCTGGATGAACTAGTACAAATATTTCTCATAGCCTTTAACAATCTTTCTTAGCTCCTGCATAAGTAAACATGTTTTGAATTGCAAATACATGTATTTCCCCATATGCTGTAAAGGGCTGATTTGTTAAAATGATATTTGCCTCTGAAATATTTTCCTTGAAACATTTATATACACATTAACACTTATTTACATATTCACACGTAACACTCCAGTTTAGTAATTGTTAACGTATATTTTCCCTGCGCTCTGAGGACCACAGTGAGCTCCGCAGCTAGGCAGAACCCGCCGCACAGGCTTCTACCTGCTCTCCGGGGTGAACATGTGCTCTCCCTCGTGCTCCCTGGTTGAGAGTGTTCGGTGATATGTGTCATTTGCTCCACTGTGATCGTCCCTTCAGCCACGTGTTGTGTGTTCCAGAGGAACAGTTTTGGTCCCAGATGGCTGACAGAAGATGCACAAGTCCTAGAGCCATAGCCAACAAACGGCAGCAGAAAGCATTCCGCTGGATGGTAAAATGCAAGTTTTATGGAAGCCCAAGGTGCCTTCAAGGCAAAGGTGGTAGAAGTGGGAAGAAAGAGCAGAAGGCTGTCGGGGCCTGGTAAGACATCCTTAGACATTTACAAGGGAAATATCACAGCAGATGGGAGGCCTGGCAAAGCACTGTAGCCTTGGTAGCCTCAGAGAACATGGCCAGAGGCATGCCATGCCTTGAAGAGACACGAGGAATGGAACAGCCAACACCAACAATAAGAAAGTGTCTTTCCGTTAGCGGGGATGTTCTAATGGGCAATGTAGTGAGGATTCCCTAGTGTTCCTACCTCCTGGAATGTAACTGCTGAGGGTGTGCAGGGAGTTGATAAATGACTTGAACTAGTTTGAACCAGGAAAGAACTTATCCATCAGTGTTTCTAAAACCTCAAGGGTAAGCATGCAGCAGACCTCAAAATAAACTAGAATCTGAGGTACAAAAGCCATACAGGACTGCCTTTCTATCCCTTCCCCACGGAGAGTCCACTTTCTTCTCTCCTTTTATACCCTGGCTTTCTCTGCTTCTGTGGGCAGCACCACTGAAAACATAACCAATAATGGTGTCTACCTCCCTGGGGAAGACTAACTATCCACTTCATTCTTAAAAAGAGATATTCCTATTGGCCCAATCTGGGCCTGGTACCTACTCTTGGAATGGCAGCCAGGGGTTGATTCACATCTAAGAACACGATCACCAACAGCCATGATGTGGGATCCATAAAAATAGGAGGAAGGGACAGTTCCCAAAAAGGGCTGGGGTGGAATAGGGGTGACTGGTTGGACATATAACCCAGTAGGTTTCCACCACAGTTCCTGACTCAGCACACAGCCTATAAATATACCGATCTGTAGTTTGAAATTGGGCCATGGGCTCTAGTTGGATATAGGATGAAGTAAACTAGAGCTGGGTTCATGGCTGGAGACCTGGGTTCTTATTTCTGCTTTGTGGCATAGGCAGGTTCCCTGTTTTGGAAATTAGTTTCTTCTTTTGGAAAATAATGAAATTACATTAGGCCAGTTCTACATAAATAGTTGTGTCAAAAATATTTTGAAAATTCGCATGTTTATTATCCATTAACAATAAGGGGGCTTGGCTTAAGCTTCAAATTAGAACGATCTTTCTCTTTTACCAGAGTTACAGCAACTGATTTCTCAGATGAGAAGTTCTGATGTCAGAGAGAGCAACTACATTGCTAATTCATAAACGCAGTTTTCATGGCAAACCCCTCCAAAATCAAACCCATTCGGGGCAAATAATACTAATAATAATAGCTACAATTTTCCTAGCTAATAATAATATTTTCTGTTTGCCAGCCTCTGCTAAGACCCAATTTGGTATTTCTTTGAGTTGTCGCACTGTCACTATGAGGTGGGTACTGTTTTTAATCTTCATTTTCCAGATAAAGACCTGGGCTCTGGCTTAAGGAAGTTATCTAGTGAGAATGTGGCAGAACCAAGATCCAAACCCACTTCTTTTGTAAAAGGTTGGAAACTGTTGCATTAACTGACCTCTGCCCTTTAAATTAAAATGAAGGAAAATGTGGTGGAATTAATAAATTATAGAATCACACAATATGACGTGCGTATTATATATCTGGTACGCTCCCTTTCGTCTCTGACACTCCACTCCCCACGCACGTGTCTCAAAGGCACAGGTGCGTATGAGCATTTACAGAGAGCCGATCCCCTCACCTGAAAGGCCTGACAGTGTTTCAGTCACAGGGCCAGGCACATGGGGGACGCTTTGCAAGCACAAGCTCAACTATGTGAGGGCACAAAGTTAAGTTTTTATTGGTCTGGGTAGGGAGACTCAAGCCTTGATGTTTTACTGCTTGGGCCATGTGGTTTGGGAAGTGCTGTTGCAGGGTGTGTGGGTTTGTGATTGCTCACGTGTGTGACTGCACGTGCGTGTGCATGGCTGGGTGTTTTCCAGAGTGGAACAAGAAGGATTAACTTTCAGCATTTGGCTCTCCCTAACCTGTAGCAGATGGGCACTGGCTTTAAGTTCTCATAAAGTTAACCCCTGGAGACTTGTTAAATAATTTATTCTCAACTTTGGAAGAGCAAAGGAATAAGGTGGTTAAGAAAAAATGGAAAGCCACATGATAATGTGCCATTGATGGAGCGGGTTGTCTTTCACTGCGGTACACGGTGGGTGTGGCAGTGACTGGATTTGGAGGGCTGGGGGGCGGGGGGTGTGGAGGGCTGGGACTTGGGTGGTGGAGCCCTCGGTGCAGACAGCCTCTGACTCTATCCCCAGCAGCAGCGTCAGAGAAAGTGAGAAAAACTCCATTCTCTACTCACGAAATAGCCCAACTTTAAAACATACAGACTCATGCTAATTTTAAGGTCTCCCAATATAACCATTTTATTTCATCCAGCTGTGGGTCCTGACTTTTGGCTAGAAAAGAGGGGCAGGGAGAGAGGGAGGGCAGAGCTGGAAAAATAAATCCACAGGATGCCTGTCAGTACCTGTTTTTAAGTTGAGGGTGTGGGAGCCACAGCAAAGTCATGTGGGTGATTTAACAAAGACCACCACCTCCTGCTGGCTTTAAATGGCCTCCTTTCCTGTCCCCACTGCCAGCAGCAAGCCTCAGCCACGAAGCTCTCACGCTCTCACTCCCTTTTCATAAGGTGCCATGAGCACAGCTCACTCCTTAAATGCTCACCTATCCACTCAGACAACGTGAAGGAGACTGGGCTAGTCAGGGTTTGTGGGTGCAAACCACAGAAACTGTTTCTAGCTTACTCAGACAGAAAAGGAGTTTATGGGAAGGAGATTGGGTAACTTGCAAAACTGGTGAGAGGGCCTCCGGGAGAACTTGGCTTGGGCTCTGTACCGGTGACAGAACATAGCCAAGGTCATGCCACAGAAGAGTCTGGATATCACAGCAGCTGCCCCCAAGACCCCTAGGGTTAAGCAACTCTTAGTGTTTCTCATTCGGCCAGAATTCATCTTTGGCCCATATTTCTCTACATCACTCACTTCAGATTTCAAGGGCAGGACAATTGCATCCAACTCCTCATGCCATCAGCCAGGTTGCTGAGACAGGATCTATCGGAACTGCTTCAGCTTGGAGGTGAGAGACAAGCCCTGCCTCCAACATATCTTGGGGGATTCAGGAGCTAGGGAGGCAAAATTGTCAGATATTTACAACAGGGCTTTCTCTAAAATTGAGACTTCCCTCTTGCCAGGGAGGGATAAAGAATGAGGAGTCCCCAGTAGTACAATGGGCCCACAGACTGGTCTCAGTGGTTTGCATTGGTACCTTCAGAAGGTTTATATTTCCCTGACCTGGGTTCAAATAAGAATCAGTTCTGAGGTGGTTTGTCCAGGAAAGGCAATGTGAAGGTCCCCTGGCACCTATAAGTATGGGCCCTGTTGCTATGACATCCTTTGAAGCAGAGAAGGGAACAAGAGTTAGAGGAGTTACCTGCCTATAAGGTGATAGTCCCCTCTTTACAAGTAGCCTAAGTGATCTGATCCATGGAGAAAATCAAAAGCAAGTGTTTGTTTCTTTGAGCTCCTCACCAGACATGGCATGTGTAGGCTGAAGATGTGAAAACAGAGCCCAGGGTGCGGTCTGCCTGGCGTCTCTGCTCAGCAAGTATTTATAGTGAATCTATGGCAGGCAAGACAGGCCCCATAACCACTCCTTCCACTGCTTCGGGGGGGATATTTTCCAGTTGTTGGTCTGTTTTCTCTGTTACCATCTCACCAGGGAAGCGCTGAGGATCTGGGGAAAAGAAAACCCCAGGAACTGGAGATTCTTCCTCCGGTGAGCAATGTGATGCTGGGTATACCAGCAGATCTTTCTGGGTTTTGGTTTGAGGGGTAGGAGGAGAGAAAAACCCTTCTAGTCTTAAAATTAACCAAAGAATGGAGCTTTAAAACACAGTCGATTCTGCAATGGCTAAAAACTTTGGTAGCTTTAAAGGGAAAAAAGTGTAAACTCTAGGAGCATTGCCGTCTCGAGGCCCAAGGTTTCCCATCGGAAGGATGAATATGAGTTTGTTCGCAATTGCTGAAGTGTGTCTGATGTGGCTGGTGCCCCCGGGGCTGCTCGTTCAGAGCTAATTAATTTTGTGGGGGCATTTCTTCTCCTCCAGCCAAAGAACTTGAGTGAGATGGTGCATGTGCAACAGTATACCAAGTGTGGCCTGATCTAATAATAAAGATGAAAATCCAGCAGGGGGAAGTAATTAAGAATTGCTCATTGAGACAGGTGAGGTTCCCGTGTGACTACATGTAAGAGGAACGTAAAGGAATCACAGCCCCAGTGGTCGGCTGAGGGCAGCAAACGGTGAACAAGGCAGCTCTCCTTCCTCCCGACCCACTCCCCCTCAACTGCTGCTACCACCTCCACGCCCCCCAAAGTCGGTCCACCTGCTTGTTTAGGAACGCACCTGGGGCTGACTGAACAGGTATGATTTGGTTGAGAACGTGCGCCGCCGCCGCCTCTCCATGTTTATCGATGGGACCAAATAGCTGGCTGTTTGACTCAAGTGTTCGGTTTTTGTGTCCTTAGGCAAGAGCCAATTTCTCTGAGTTCTTTACTAGCCTGTTATAAGAAAAGAGAGTGGCAGAAAAACTTATCAGTTGAATGCATAATGTGCTTTGCAGAGCCTGTCCCTGGAGGCACTCACGGCCTTGGCAGGGACCTTCCCCAGAGCAAGGGGATTGGGGATTTCTCCCTGTCCCTGCTCTGTCCTCCTCTTTGGAGACTGTTTAGCTGATGGTGACTCAGAGAGGCATGACTGGGAAGGTGGTGTGAGTTTCGCTCTCCTGCTGGTCTCTGGACAGCACAGTCTCCTCAGCCAGGGATCACCATGAGCCAGCCCTGCTGGGCAGTGAGGGCTGTCTCCCCTATATTCATGGACTGCCTAGACCAGTTCTTACTGTGAGTGCTCCATCCCTTGAAGTCATAAGAAACCTGTAGTTCTCCGTCTGACTTCTAATTTGAAGAGCGGGGCCACTGGCCCATTCGAGTGGAAGATTTTTTTTCTTTTCTTTTTTTCATGTTAGTTGTTAACCAGGTTTTACTTGGCAAGGGCTTCTGTTTCTGCCGATGCAGCAGACGACATATCCTAAAAACTCCTCCTACTACAAAATACCTGTAAGTGCTTGGATAACATAACAAGCAAGAGAGACAAGAAATCCCTAGGGGCCAAAAATGAAGAGGGGGGCTAGAGCCCACAGTGGGAAACAGGTGTCAAGGCAGGTGGTGCTCAGGGTATTGTACGATTTTGATGCCCTTGGGTTTTAACAGCAATGCAAGGGGCAGGACCTGTGTCAGGGAGAGAGGTGGAACTGAGACTCCTGTCGAAATCTGGGACTTCTAAAGTCAAAATGTAGATTAAGGGGGAAATGGTATACTGGCAAAGGGGATGACAAGGAAATATGCAGGACTTGACTTGGGTTTTGAGTGGTGAAAAAGAGATTTTGGGAAAATCTGCAGCTTGTGCTTGTCATTCTGTGGGCTCAGGGTTTGAATTTATACCACCTGCATGGTTGAGAACACCCTAAATTAATCTGAAGGTTTTCCAAATGAGGAGTTCTCTCGAACATCCAGTTGGAACCCACACAAATCCTTTCTGGAGAATGGCATCTCCCATAGGCCATAGAAGAATCTCATGAACACAAAACCCAAAATAAACGCAATTAATGTTAGTGAGGGCAAGGGACAGAGAATGTAGTTTGGCCTGGCCTATGAGCTGCCCCCACCTCCCACACACCACAGATCCTCCCCAGGGTTCCCGTGATGTTTGAGAAACAATCCTTCCTTGTTGTCCTTTGAGAAAACAAAGTGTGTTGCGATGTTACAGGTAGCAAGACTTTAGTTAAGGCCTCCTTCCTAAGGAAGATCAAACTAGTTCTAATGGTTATTTCACGGGTTACTGGTCGGGTTTAGAGCCGGCTCCAGAGTCAGACAGATCTCATTTGAAGTCTGGCCCATGTAGGCCACGTGACCTTCTCAGCCTCACAGAAATGAGAGTGATAATAGTGTCGACTTTATACGATTGCACAGAGTTTTAAATAAGTTAATGCATGCCAAGTGTTTAGCATGACTTCCTGACACATAGTAAATACAGTATTCACAAACATAGTGATACTATTTCATAATTGTTTTTTCTAATTTACTAATTTTTTTACAGAGAGGGGAAGGGAGAGAGAAAGAGAGGGAGCGAAACATCATTGTAAGAGAGACACGTGAAACGGTTGCCTCTCATACGTGCCCTGACCAGAGACTGAACCCGCAACCTAGGCATGTACCTTCACCGGGAATCGAACTGGCTGCCTTTCACTTTGCAGGACCACACTCAACCAGTCGAGCCACACCAGCCAGGGCATAATTGCTCATTACTGTAATTGTATTCATTTTTATACTTTTACTCTGAGGCTAGTGAGCTGGTACCACAAAAGCCTACACTGTGAGTATAAAGACTTGTTTTACATAGAATAGCCAGGATCATACTTTTCTTCACTTAAGTTTGGTCTGGATAATGGTACCTGATACGGGTGTGTGATGAGCACTACACTATCTGTGAAGCCCCTTTACATCCATTATCTCATTTGGCTCCAGTGGTTCACTCGTAAAATGGATAAATCGAAACCATTTTTGCTCTTGTCAAAAAAAACACCAAAGAACAAAAACAGGTTTAGAGAGACGGAGTGTCCAGCCTGTTAATGCATGGTAGTGCAGGAATTCCTCACGCCCTTTAGGTCTCAGTCCAGTGACCTTTCCAATATGGCAGCCCACTTCATTCATAGACAAGCCACCTTACTGAGGTCTCCTAAACTAGGGCTACGGGCTGGGGCATTGTGCCACTCGGGGTGCAGTCGGCAACATCAAGAAGCTTACAGTGTCATGGGCAGGTCATACAAGAAACAGGCAGTGGGGATGTCTGCGGGAACTAAGAAGGAGGCCCTCTGTGGGTACGCAGGAGGGACACCCAACCTGGAACTGGCAGTCAGAGAAGGCTCCCCAAGACCCCAAGCTCTCACACTGACCCCCATTGACTTTAGCCACTGCAGCTCCTCCAGGTCTCTCTCCCAAAGGCCCGCAGCCCAAACTGACCTCCTCACTCCCCAGCACAGTTGCATCCCCACTGATTTTAACCCCTGCACAGGAAGTCCCGTGATCTGATTTCAGTTGCTGTCTGAATCTCCAAAAGCTAAAACGGAGGGTAGACAGGAGTTGGGGGAGGAGAGGATTTTGAAGAGTAAGACTGAGGTAGGGGACAGAACAGCTATGTACCCCCTTCTTTCTCTCTCTCCCACATCACCCTCACTAGGAGCACAAGCTGCTGTGACATCAGAGTGTGATCTGCTTGCCAATGGGAGAAGAGGTTGTTGAAAGATGTTCAGAATAAATAGAATTTGCATTGGATGCTTTTTTCTTCCTCTCTGCACCCTGTCCGATCCCATAGCGCCCCATCCCACCCGCCACACACAAGTGGAGATATTTGGCAGGCAGGTGGAGATAGATCAGGGCCATCATAGAGGACCGGAAAGATTGAGGGGTGGAGGAAAAGAAAGTTACAAGAGAGGTATAGGGGGCCCACTGTTTTCCCATCCACCCAGCCGCCCCTGGCAAATCCCAGAACCACGCTCCATCCAGCTTCTGTAGACCTCCAGCCCTCACCCCTGGGAGAACTAGGTAAGTGACTACAAACTGGAATTGTTTACTTTGTGATTCAGAGATGTAAAATGATATGTACTGCAGT
Organism: Macrotus californicus; assembly: GCA_007922815.1. NCBI lineage: Eukaryota > Metazoa > Chordata > Mammalia > Chiroptera > Phyllostomidae > Macrotus > Macrotus californicus. The sequence goes on from VMDR010009066.1 coordinate 22,102, forward strand.
TTCATTAAGGTGTAGTTTTTGAGTAAATATTTTTAATAAAGCTCTTTAAATCTATAATATTTCAGTGTTTGGGTTTAAATCATCTCTTAAAACTGAATATACATGATATATTATAGTCACAAGTCCCTCAGTTTTCCATAAGCCAAATGCTTCTAGCTATGGGGTTTTAAGTTACAGGACATTTTCAGCACTGGTTGGAGTTGGAACACAATTTCATTTTACAGCTTGAGAAACATTTCATTTTGTAAATACTCTGCAAAAAAATCTATGGGATGAATGAATGTTAGAAAAGCAAGGAGAGTTTTAAAAGGCAGGTGTGGTGGGGCAGGGGAAGAAGGAGGTCAAGTCTAAGCAGACATTTCTGGGGATATCTGGGTTGGGTGAGGAAGCTGGTGGGACAGATGGCCTTAGTCCATTTGGGCTGTTGTAACAGAATACCAGAGAGGGCGTGGCTCAAACAACAGACATTGACTTCTCACAGTTTTGGAGTTTTGTGCCAGCAGACCCAGTGTCTGGTGAGGGCCTTGTCCTGCTTTGCAGATGGCCATCTTCTCAAAGTATCCTGACATGGCAGGAAGTGGAGAGAGCAATCAGGCTTGGTGTCTCTCCTTATAAGGGCACTAATCTCACTCCTGGAGGGTCCACCCTCGTGACCTAATCACCTCCTAAAGGCTCCATCTCCTAATACCATTACGTTGGGTGTTAGGATTTCAACATATGAATTTGGAGGCACTATTGCCGTCAGAATCTGAGTCTTCTAAGAGAGAGAAAAAAAAAGCCAGGTACAGCCAGTGGGAACTAAAGCAAAGCTTTAGCTATAAAGAGCAAAGGGTATTCTGTGTACATGGAAACCATCACTTAGTTTTGCTCCTGGTATAGCTACTGGATTCAAGGTGGGACTCAATGGAGAACAACATGGGCAGGAAATGAAAAAGAAGACTTTCTCTAAAACTCTGGAAATACGGGGCTGTTTTGCCATGAAGGCTCCAACTGAGTGTGATACAGATGGGGAGTAAGAGAAAACGGGGTGTGTAACTGTGGTGTGCATGTGGCATCCAGGGCATGACCCGGCAGAGGAAGAAGGTGGTACCCAGTGGGAGGTGGCAGAGCAGTAGCAACATCCGTTGACACAGACCAGACCGTCGGAGGGGCATTTAACAGGAACCAGGCTCTTCAGCAACAAGTGGAGTCAAGAGGTGGTGCACTTGGGCAATTTTGCTAATGTGCCTTAGGCTTGAGAGACTTCAGTCACACAGGTACCTGCTAAACTGAACGCCAAGCCCCTGTACCTAGCTCCCTGTATTCATTCTTCTCCCTCCCATATCTGAGAGCTATCACTCACGCTGATTTTACTTATCAGAATCACACACACACAAAAGCTTATGAATAGACAGACCATAAATTCATTCAAACCGAGAGCGCTTTGAGGTTAAGGATCATGTAATGCCCTGAAGAATGAGGACAGATCACAACTGTGCAGAGCTTTGCAGTGGATTTAAACTCCATTGTACACATCTCATTTGGTCTACATAACAAGCCGGTGAGGTAAGCACTGAGCGAGAGAGTCGGAGGTAAAACCAAACATAAGTACAGCCTCGTAGTTGAAAATCTCTCCGTTCAGAGGTCTCAGCCTCCCACTAGCAACTACCGGCTCCTTAACAAAGCGAGGCCTAGGCTCCTCTTATGAGCCAGGCTGCTGTGGTTATTTGAGATCTTATCAGTTCTGGAAGGGGAGGAAGTGAAATTCATGTGGCCTTCTGGAAAGGATCAAGTATTTTTCCTTCTACCTGGAGACTCGATTCTCCTTGACAAGGGGATAGACTTGATGAGCTAATGTAAGGAACCAGGTCTTACAGACTCGGTTTGTTTTGAATCGTATTTGCGAGGTTTGTTTTAAGATGTGTCTCCCTGTCACAATGACATACGCCAGTGCTTAGGTGCTGAAGCAGTCCTGCTAAGAACCTCCCCGCCCCCAAGACGGCCTGAAACTTTGTAGTTAACCTCTGCCCTTACAGATGAAGATACTCTTCACTGTGCACCTCTGGCCCTGCCACCAACCACTGTCACCCTGACTTTTTAATAGGAAGGGCACAATGCCTCAGAAGAATATTAGCCTTTAACCCTCAGAAGCCTCCTGAGCCCTCTGGGTCTAAAATTCCCACTTCAGAAGTGAATTCCATGATTTCCGACGTTCCTCCCTCACACATTAATTCTGTCACTCAATGGAGCTGGGTCTTAACCACGGGATTTCTGAGGAAAGGTCCCTTTGGGCGAAGGAGATAATCTCAAGAAGCCCAGAGAGTCATGCGCTTACCTGTGGTAGTCACCAGAATTCCTCCTGTTTTAGCACTTTTAGTAAATGTCTTTGTGTGTGAATCGGACCCATTTTGTGGTTTCAGAGCGATATCTGTGACTCCAGTTCACAGGTTTGATGGTGTCTCTTATTACTCATTCATCCGTTTATTGGCGCAGTTCCCCTTTGTTCAAATAACCGTGTTCCGGGCACCAGCCACTACTAACTAGTACTAATATCCAACATGTATTGTAAAGCGGCAGCTACTATGCTGAGCATTTTACCGACATCACCCCTTACTCTTCCCAACAAATTATGCGGCAATGGCTATTACTATCCGTTTTCATGGGTGACGAGGCTGAGGGAGGTCAGAAGAAGCACTAGAGCAGTATCCCACATTACATGGTCTGACTCCAGAGACCAAGGTCTTGATCATGATACTACACAGCCTCCGGGAACTTCAAAGGCGAGTCACGCGTGGTCCGTGCCCTCAAGAGCTCACAGTTCAGAGGAAGAGGAAAAATTTTAAGACAGGCACAATCTGTAACAAATGTTACCCTAAACCAGCATAGGAGGAAGCAATGTCTCAGCCCACCTGGCTGAGAGGATGGGAATCAGGAGGGTGCTGGGTGGGTGGGCAGAAAACAAGCATTCAAGCTGAGATACAGACTTCGGTTACACTCGGACTTCCTCCAGTAAAAGATAAAACAAAGCTGAGATGGTTGTCAACAGGCCCACAGCTGTTGTGGAACAGGTCAGCCTTCATTGGCAAAAGTCACGAGCTGCTTGCTCCCTGTGAATTTGTAAATAAGGGAAACCTTCCCTCAGAGAGTTCAAGTCTCAGATGCAAGTACCCAAATAGTGTCTCAGTACGTTCGGGCTGCGATGACAAAATGCCATAGGTGGAGTAGCTCATACACGACGGGAATTTACTTTTCACATGAGCCTGGAAAGTCAAGATTAAGGTACTGGGAGGTTGAGTGCCTGGAGAAGGCCCACTTCCTGGTTCATAGATGACTATCTTTTTGCTATAACCTCATATGCTGAAAGGGGTGAGGAAGTGCTCTGTTTTTTTTGTTTTTTCAAAGAGAGAGGGGGTAAGAAAGGGAGAAAGAGAGAGATAGAAACATCAGCGTGTGGTTGCCTCTCACTCGCCCCCTACTGGGGACCTGGCCCGCAACCCAGGCATGTGCCCTGACTGGGAATAGAACTGGTGACCCTTTGGTTCATAGGCCAGTGCTCAATCAACTCAGCCACACCAGCCAGGGCTGGGGGGGTCTCTTTTATAAGGGTACTAATCTTACTCATGGGGGCTCTACCCTCATGGCCTAATCACTTACCGAAGGCCCCACCTCCTAACACTGTCACGTTGGGGGTTAGGATTTCAGCATATAAATTTGGGGGGACACATTCAGTCTATGACAAATAGAAATACACAGTGTCCGTGTAGCTCTAGTTCCCTTGCAGGACCAACCTACCTGAAAGTGTTAACATAGATAAATAGGGAAACTCCAACCGGGAAGACTGATCAGCCATGTTTCATGATCTTAGACAAGGAGAGATTCAGGACGAAAGGTTGGCATGACCTTTCTAGGTATTGTTTAGGAAACAGTAGGCCCTTTTAGGCCAGAGCTAGCTTCCCGATGTGTCCACCCACATCTGGCTGTCAATCCCTGAGTACCACAGTACAATCAACTCCCTGATCTCTGATCTTGCAGTTCTGCTTCCCCAGGATCTTATCTGTAAGGAGCGAGTGCTTTGGCCTGCCAATTTGTATATCTGCTTGGGCTTGACAATATTTCTCAGTGTAAAATAATAAATAAGCCTTCTAGCCTCAGTATAAAATAACAAGTATGGCTTCTACATCAGCTAGTTGAGAAAAATGAGGCACAGAGAGGTGCTATAAATTCTCAAGAATACTCTTTGTCACCTTTCTTTAATTATCATCATCAAAATAAGACACTACCATGGGCAGGGCATCCCCTGGAATGGGTCCTTATCTATATAAACAATTTGATTAAAAGACATATTACAAAATTCACAGGCTCAAGTGAGGTACGGAAATTCATCAATGGAGATTTAGAATAATAGAAGAGAGGTCCTTATGCATTTGCTTATTGTCAATAAGTGAACATAGAGTTTCTTCATAGTGTCCAAGCACCAGATCTTCTTGTTCAAACCCAGGAAGTAAACTATCTCTTTGTGTTCTTATTGTCAAATGCACTGCTTCCAGCTAACTGCATACCTGTCCCCACAAGGAAAAGGTAGCAATACTGTTACTATTGATGATGCCGTGGCTCTCAAGAACCTGTTTGCATTGCAACAGTTGAGATCTGCTCCCCTCTGCCCTTCCTATGGCTACTGACTTAATGCCAGTGACATCGTCACTGATGACACTGCATCATTCATCCTGCTATTTGTGAATATTGGCTGCCAATGACTCTGTCGAATATTGTTGCTGGGCTTCATTGACGATGACGGTAAACGCACACTTGCATAGAGTATGTAGGGATAAATGAACAATAACTCTCTTTCTGCTCACGTTAAGTTTACATTTAGAATTTTATACCATCATTGTGGAATAGCACATCTTCCAAGCACATCTCCTCTGGAATTCTTAAGGCCGCCAGCAGGGACTTTATAGATTGTGATCCCTGTGGTGTTGACTGCAGTCCTGCCCCCCACACACCAGTGGTAAGGAGAGTGGGTGTGGGGCCAGGGTAGCTGGAACACTGGTCCCATTCACACAAAGAAAGTCCGCCATTTAACTGGCAGGGATTAAAATCCACCAGGGAGAGGGTGAGGTCATTAGTTGGAAAGGTCTGTTGGCATCACAGAGCACAAGACTTGAAAGCCCTTATAGACACAGGTGTGACCACCCTGAAGAACTACTTGACATATGGCACAGAGTCTTTGGAGGGGTGGGGTGGCTGCCCTGTGTGCCAATAAAAAGTTGGCTGCCACACCTACAAACTCTGAGTGCTGCAGAACAAGGCAGCACCATGGCTGGAAGACAGATGGTTGACAGCAGAAGCGTGAGTTCACCATGCAGCTAGAGGCCAAGGGTTGGGGGTGGGCCTTTGGCAGTCTGGAGGGTGGAGCCCTCATGAAGGGGGTTAGTGCCCTTATATGAAGACACACAAGAGCTTGCTCTTGCTCTCTGCTCTACAGCACATGAGGACACAAGAAGACAGCCATCTGCAAACCATGATGTGTGCCCTCACCAGACATCAGGATCTTGAGATTTTCTAGCTCTCAGGTGTGAGAAATAAATTTCCACTGTTTAACCCACTACATCTAGTTTGCTGTAGCAGCCCGACTGACTAAGCCAGTTATGTTACATAAATGCAAACCTTGAGGATCTTAAAAATATTTTGGTCCCTAAATGTGTTAAGTAGCCTCTAGCCTAGGAGTCAGGAGTCCTGATTTTTTAGTTATACTACACTTTATTTTGCTATTAATTTAAATTTACAGAAAAGTGACAAAAACAGTACATAGAATTCTATATACCTTTTACACACATTCACCCATTGTTTGCATTTTGTCTCATTTGTTTATCATTTTATCTATCTATAATATGTAATATATATTATATAAGTGCATGTATATATAAATACATATACATATCTATACATATACATATACACACAAATGCATGTGAGTATATACAGACATACATTCATTCTCCCCTAAACCATTTGAAAATGAATGGATAAACCCTAAATATTTCCTAAGAAAAAAGACACGTTCTTACATATGGTGCAATTATTAACATTGTTAAAAAGATTAATATTGAGAGAATGCAATAATCTAAACCATAGTCCATTTAAAGTTCTGTTAATTGTCTCAACAATATGCTCCACTTTGATACCTTCTAAGAATACAGGCTAGTTACTTTCTTGAGTGTCCCCGGGTTTGGGTTTGTCTGATGTCTTCCTAGGCTTAGACTCTGGTTGTGCATTTTTGGCAGGAATACCACCAAAGTAACATTGTGATCTTCTCAGTGCCTCATATCAGGTGGGATGTGATGTCAGTTTATCCCAATATTAGTGATACTTATATTTGATATTTATCCCTAGTTTGGTTATATGGTTATTATGGTCATTGGGGCTCACTAGGTTTCTTCATTATAAAGTTACTTTTCCCCTTCATCATTAATAAGTCATTTGTGGTGAAGTTTTCTTAGACTATGTAGATAATGTATTCTCATCAAGACTTTCTCTAATTTTAACATCCATTGATAATTTTATAAATCAATCTTTTATCTAATTTACTTTCTGTCATTCTAGCTAAAGAAGAAATTTTCCTTTTCACTTATTTGTTTATTTATATATATCAGTATAGAATCAAGATTTTTACTTTATCCAGTGGGTGATAAGGTAGTACGATCACTTATTTTGATATTCACCTTTCCCAGATTGAAAAAACATGGATTTTAATAACACTTCTAACTCTAAGAAGCTATGTGAACTGGGGCAAGTCACTTTGCTTGCTGAGTTCCAATTTCTCATTTTGCATAACAAGGGAACTATTCTAGAAAACCTATAATTTCTTTTTCTTTGTTTAGGTTTAAAGAACCAAAAAACATAATTTTCCTTCTGTCCCTTTTGAAAGGCCTTTTTTTATGGTTGGTTTTGTTTTGAGAGTATTTTTTACTCAACTGCATTTTAAAACTCATTTAAATAGCCATAACAGTAGTTAATCAGTCCAAAGCAACACACGATCAATTAACTCATTTGCTCCTTAGCTTGGGGAGAAGGAGGAGCAGAGTGCAGCCCTTCGGACCAAACAGGATGGAATAAATTGAAGACCTCTGACCCTCAGCAGGAAACACTTGCAGCTTCCTCTGACAATGGCAGCTCCTCTCCAACAGGGCATTGTCCTTGGAACTAATGGCCAGAGAATGCTTGCCCACCTCTTCCTCTCCCCTTACCTTCCCCATCATTTCCCCACCTACTGAGATGCCTAACACCCAAAGCCCTATGGTTCTCTCTTCCTTACATGCTTTTATGACCAGGGTGGGTTTGGCTTGACTACTGAGAATTGGGAGGGTGATTTGGAGAGGAAGAAGGGGCACGCGAGGCCCCTTTTGTGTGCTCCTATAACTCTCACAGGCAAGCAGGCCCAGGCTCTGTCCACGACTGCGTGGTTGGGTGTCATGTAAGTTATGCATGTGCACAGACATGCTCCTACACATACTCTGCAAGAAACATCAATGAATAATAGATTTTTAATTTCTGTTTACAAAAATTCTTAGACATTGTGGAATATACATTTAATTGAGTCATAATTTTATTCTTTCTTTGCAATGTTGATGAAACTATTGGGAACATTTTTAAATTAGAATTAAGGCCAAAGGAACAAAGGTTAAAAAAAATGAGGAGCATCCACATGATCCTTTTAAAAATGTTTCCTTTGGTCATTTATTGTCGAGGATTTCTGGCAGTTTCGCATTGTTACTTCTCTGTCTCGCAACCAGGCCAGTAACGAAGACAACCAAATGGAAAGGGTTTCTTTCTTTCTTTTTTAAAAAATACTCCTATCAGCTTCCTAGTGCAATATCAATCTCATTATCAAAAGAGCTCTCACCTCGTCTCCCCAAAGACTATGGTTTGGGGAGGGGAGGAGGGGACAATTATTTATAGACCTTTCACAATATTTCCAGGCAAAAATAAGCCCAATACAAATTTCCCTTCAACTAGATTTCCAGTTGTTTGGAAATACAGACTTTTTCTGTTCCTTGAGGAATTCCATGGAGAAACCTATATGAATCTAAATATTAATTGTATACAAGAGTTTAGACTAACCTAAATCAGAAACTAGCTACAAGTGAGAAATCAAACAACATCTTAAAGGTTAAGAATAGAGCAAACACACAGTTTCTATTCCATTCACTCAGCATATTAGTGGAGCAGATCTTTTGACTGTGCCAGCGGTCTGCAGAGGCCTTTATGAATGGAGAAACTTCTAGAGTAAAATGACTCTGAGGAAATGAGTTATTCTTTTTATCAATTGGGGACAGTTGCCATTCATTCTAGAAAAGAAAGCAGACCTATTGCAGGGCATGAAATTAAATTTTCCAGGTAGCAGCAAGTAATTGATACCGTGGGGTGACCTTTGCCCGCGGCAGCCAATTTCAGTCTGCAGAGAACAGTAATAGGGCCAGCTACCCTGTTTGACCCCCACAAGCTGAGCCTGGAAAACAAGACACCCGAGTAACTTCAATTTCTTTCTCATAAATGCTCCCCATTTTGTTAGCTATATTCCCTCAGCCTTTGTTCTAATTCAAATTTCCCTGACAGACTTATACATTTTTTATGAAACTATTAATTCATCCACCTGAGACACTGAATGAGAAGCAGACCTATCAATTTACTCTGTGATTCAGGATTTTTTGGGGGGTTTCCCCTTGGGTTTTTCTTTTTGTGTTTTTATTTGGGGGATTTTAGAGGGGGAAGTTTGCAACCCAACATTAGTTTTTCTGGGTTTTCAAATTCTACCTTTAAAAATGTATTATCAGAAAGGTTTTTGGAAAATAGAAAAGGTAAACCTAGATAAGCTATAACATCTTTTTTTTTCTTCTTGAATACTCACTTATATATTCAACATTAATCAGTTTCTTCTGGATTGTGGCAGAGCATCTATCAACTAGAATTAGTTTTAGGAAGAGCATTGAATTTGTTTAAATAACTAGTTAGAAGAGGAAGGGCAACCAACAACAAAGAAATTGTGTGGCTGTCTTTTGGAACTGCTCCAAGATTAAATCATTTTGGAAAATCACTCCATAACCTACTGCTAGTCTTGAGATTCTTGACACTGGGTATGCAATTGCTCCCAAATTAGGATTATTGGGTTCAAAGCTCCAAACCTTTTAAAAGCCTTAGGTAAGGAAAATGGACTTAGAGTCCTACTGTAGCAATTTAGGGCATAAATCATGTAAGTGCAAGGAGCAGACAAAAGATCACAGCTCCTTGAGGCAATTTAGATTTTACTCAGAATTTTCACTGCAACTTAGAAGTGTTTGACTTAGAAAAATGGCTATTAGAAAAACTGACTGCCAGTAAAGCAAAAAAGAAAAATTAATTGAAAAAAAATGTACCCTAACTTCTATGAAGATTCATAGCATATGCTAGGAAAGGGAGCACAAGAATGCTTTAATGAACTATTATAACATATAGTAGTATTTCCCTCTCTTGTCTAGAAACATATAGAAAAATGTGTGTTGTGTTTTTCTCCTCTATGCTGCCATAAGTAAAAATAACAGAAAATTCCTCTTTTTTTTTAATTTAAAATCTAATGGGACCCTCTACTAGGCTATAGCTTTTCATTAACCTCCTCTGCCAGGTTTGGTAGCAATGAATCAGTCAGCCAACATTTGTTGAGTCTTTGCTGGCCTGGGCACTAGGGAGATTACCGAAGAAGTATTTTTTTTTAAATTACTTTATTGTTGTTCATTTACAGTTGTCTGCATTTTCCCCCTACCACTCCCCCCCCCCCACCCCAGCCAATCCCACCTCCCTCCCTTGCTCCCACCCTCTCCCTTGGTTATGTCCATGTGTCCTTTATAGTGTTTGTTTCCTGGAAACCCTTCCCCACACTGTTCCTTCCCCCTTCCCCTCTGGCCATTGTTAAATTGTTCTTAATTTCAATGTCTCTGGTTGTATTTTGTTTGCTGTTTTCTTTTGTTGATTATGTTCCAGTTAAAGGTGAGATCATGTGGTATTTCTCCCTCACCGCCTGGCTTATTTCACTTAGCATATTGCTCTCTAGTTCCATCCATGCTGTCGCAAAGGGTAGGATCCCCTTCTTTCTCTCTGCTGCGTAGAATTCCATTGTGTAAATGTACCACAGTTTTTTGATCCGCTCATTGACTGATGGGCACTTAGGATGCTTCCAGCACTTGGCTATTGTAAATTGTGCTGCTATGAACATTGAGGTGCATAGGCTCTTTTGGATTGGTGTTTCAGGACTCTTAAAGTATAATCCCAGCATGGTGTCTGCTCTTAGAAAGCTTAGAGTGTGACGGAGGAAAGACATAGGCAGAACCTAAGACAATCCAATCTCAAGCCTAAGAAACTGAATGGCACATCTCTCACGCTTACAAAAGTCAAGATAAGGATAAATCTGTCTGGTCACACAACTCCACCAGCATCTATGAAGGCAGGAAATTTAATGATGGACAGGACTTAGACAGGTGCAGGGGTGTCCTGAGTTACTCCAATGCAGGGGACAGTGGAGCTGGCTCAGGCAGGAGAGAGGAGCCATGCCTGACCAGAATGGAGAGTTTGTATGGATGAGTAAAGACACAGGAGTTAGGCTGACCTAGACCTTGATCACCAGACAAAGACATTTGCATCAGATGTGATGTATCTAACATTCATTCAGTGCTATTACTGTCTGTCTGGGTTTCATGCATTTATATTATTTCTATGCTGTAATACTTCTTTTCTGTCAGTGCCAGAGATCTAGGGGTGAGAGGATGCCATCCTAAAAAGAGCAGCCTGGTGGTTTACGCAGGTTGCACCGCCAGAAGAAGACCGCAGCGGGGCAGCTAAGAGGCCTCTGTCCTGTCCCGGGGTGAGGCGGGCCTGTCTGGACTGAGGGAGATGCAACAATGATGGATGTAAAAACGAGAGCTTGAACCCCCTTCATTCAGCAAACATTGTTAAACACATTCTATGGGCCAATCCTGGGGATTGAAAAAAGGAAATCAGTAAGACTGGGTGGAGGAAGGGGAGACTCACAGTATCCAACTAACAAGAACACAATGCCAGTACTCTAGGAAGCACAGATGTGGGCTCTATCACATCTGGCTGGAGATAGCATAGCTGGGCATGACAGGCGGGCACAAGTGGGAGGAAGGCTTCACCCAGAAGACACTGACCTGGGCTGGGAAGGATGAATCAGACTTTTCAAGTAGAGAAAAAAGAAAACCCAAAGGCAGAGGGTTAAAATCAATTAGAAAGTTAAGCTAGCAAATTTACAACAGAAATTTAAAAATGGAATTAAAGAGTCGCCATCATCTTCTGTAGTCTCATACATTTCATCTCTGGGATTTTCTGAAGGAAAAAATGAAGAAGGTTCTCATACTTTGACAAATACTGAAACATGTATAGATAAAGAGGCAGAATCCGTGGGATTACGGGCCAAGTGTAAGTGCTCATGCTTCATTGGGAAGTACAACACAGGAAGCAAAAGTGAGCAAAAGGACGTGAGACCATGCATTAGAGCATCAGCTGCTGTGTCACAGTAAGCCAGGAAGTGACACAACCAGTGGCCGACAGGTGCAGGGTGTCTCTGAACAAGCCGTGTGAGAAACCAACCGAAGACGATACGTCAGAGGGAGGAACAGACCGTCCTGCTGCCGCCTCCCTGCTGCCTCTCCTCTTTCCCATTCATCGGAATGAACCCCATGGTAAGCTTCCCCCCTGTATTTCTGGGCTGGGTCACCTGGCCTCTATTGGGGAAGCAGATCTTTAATGGCATGGCATTTTATGGCATCAGAAGGGGGGAACAGCTGACCACACAGGGGAGCCATTGGGCCCTGCATGGAGTTTTCTCCCTAAGCTGTCAGTCTAGGAGGTAAGGGTCCAGGGTACCGGGGAGGGTGGAAGAATTTGACAAGGCCTATAGGATGCACCCTATACCAGACATTATTACCACATGTATATCTCATTATAATTGTGATCAGTTCTTCCTTTATGCAGAGAAATTCTTAAACTCATTGCTTGTTTAATTTCTTCATTCTGCATCCTTACTGTGCCCAATTATTCAGATATTCCACAAGGGTAGCATGAAGAAAGGAGAAGCAAAACCCATGTTTGCTGATGCTGTCACTTTGATGCTGACTGGCAAAACTAGGTAAGCAAGATAGAGATGAATAAGGACAGGTGGCTCAAAATGGAGGTAAAACCGCCGCCCGGTCGCCCCCAGCCCGACTCCGGCCGTCGCCGCCGCCGCCGGGGGGAGGAGGGCCATGATCCAAAGGAACCAGAGCAGTTGAGAAAACTGTTTATTGGTGGTTTGAGCTTTGAAACTACAGATGATAGTTTAAGAGAACATTTTGAGAAATGGGGCACACTCACAGATTGTGTGGTGATGAGAGACCCCCAAACAAAACGTTCCCGGGGCTTTGGCTTTGTCACTTACTCTTGTGTTGAGGAAGTG
>VMDR010009067.1:0-11687 GCA_007922815.1 Macrotus californicus
GTTTTTCATGTTCCAAGATTATCTCTTATATCATTTTCTTTTTGTTTGAAGAACTTACTTTAGCCATTCTTTAAAGGTAGGTTGGCTAGCAGCAAATTCTCTCAGTTTTCTGTAATCTGAAGGTATCTTATTTCCTCTTAATGCCTAAAGGATAGTTTTGCTGGGTATAGAATTCATGGCTAACAGATTTTTTTTTTTTATTTCAGCACCTGAAAAATATGTCATTTCCTTCTTGCTGCCATGATTTTAAATGAGATTCCATTATCATTCGAACTGGTGTTATCTTATAACTAATATGTGGATTTTCTCTGATGCTTTCAAGATTTTTTAATTCAGTTTTCGGAAGTTTCATTATTATGAGTCTAGGTGTGGATTTCTTTGGGTTTATCTTTTTTAGGATTTGCTCAGCTTCTTGAATCAGAGTCCTTATTACACTACTTTGGTCTGCTTAGTTCATCTGAGGTCACTGGGGTGTTTGTTCATTTCTGTTAGGGTTGCCTGTGGGGCAGAAAGTGCTTCCCTGGGCTGTGGAGACAAAGATTGCTTCCTTGCTAGCCACTTGTGGGGACATCTCTCCTGCTAGTGTCAGTCCTCCCAGAGTCTCCAGGTAGGTGATGAGAATCTTGACCAACAGGACACAAAGAGCACTGCCCTGGTAATTTGTGGCAGAATATCCCCCTCAGTTGTTTCTAGGTGAGAGGCTTTCTGATTAACAGAACAAAGATACTTCCAAGGCCAGTGCTTCCTAGCCACCTGTGGTGTCTGGGTAGGAAGGGGAGTCTCTGACTGACTGGACAGAGTGCTCCCTTTGGGGCCCCTTGTAGCATGATCCTGTTGATGCTGTTGAGCCACTTGGAGTGTCGTGCTAATGGTATGATGGTAAGCTCTGGCCTGCAGGGATAAAGAGTGCTTCTAGGAGACACTTGTCAGTGGGATTCCCACTTAACCCCCTTGCTGGTGCTGCTGGACCTACCTGCTGTGGGACTACCTCTGAATCTGGTGGAGCAATAAGCCTACCTATGCAATTCTCTGCCACTAGGATTGGGGACCAGAGATAATGGCACTGGGTTGCTTTCTGTTATTTGGTGGGACCTCATGAGGCACCATGCTCTGTTATTCTTCCAGTCCAGGGTCCCTAGAAAGTCTACCTTCTTCTTCCTACATTTTAGAGTTCTTCTATGGTTGCCTCCTAGCTTATTTCCAGGGCTCATAGTTGTACTTAGTGGGAATGAGCAGGAAGAGATTGAGTCTAGCCATCTTGCCGAGACTATAAGTCCACTTAAATCAATATTGTTCCTTCTGTGTGGGGTGGCATCTATTTGAAATATAGTGAGGCTCATTTATTTCTGTTTGTATTGAGCTGGCCAAAAAGTCCATTTAGTTTATTCTATAAAATAAAAGACACATTTTTCATTTTCACCAATAATTGTATTGATTTGGATATTTTGAGTATGTTGGCTATCTCTTGCATGGCAGAACATTGGTTGTTCTCAATTAATGTCTTGATTTGATTACTATCAATTTCAACTGGTCTACCTAACTGTGGAGCATCATGCAGTGAGAAATCTCCAGCATGAAATTTCATGAACCACTTTTGACACATTCTCCATACACTGCACAAATCATTTTTTGCATCCTTTTTTAAAAGGTCACAAAATACAAATCTCAGAAATGACAACACAATATTGTCACAGTTCTGGTAGGCTAATTTGCCGGATTAGCCTTATACACAGTTTCTACATGTGGGCAAACATCCCTGGAGTCTTGGCAATTTAGCTTAATTTCTTCTCACAAAGCTCAGAAACCTTTACACTCACTTTACTCTCAAATAACATTCTGCTGCTTTTGTACCATTTGAACTCACCAGGATGCCTTTCTAGGCCCACCTACCTCCACCCCTAGACAATGCCAGTCATGTCCACCATTGCATACTGGGACTGGTGGAAACTGGATTAGAAAGCAGGTTTCCCTCTAAATTGGCTGGAAACCCCTTCTGATTTGCTCATGAGTCAAACAATAAGCATTTACTGGGTATCTATAAAGTAGTAGCCTATACGAGCCACACAGTGACTGGCACAAAGTAGTATCCAGTGAGTACCCTTATTCTAGATTAGGCAAAGTCACCAGCTAATAGCCAGCAACTAGGAGCAAAATTGCAGATTCTGCCATATATTCTACTTATTTTACTGATAACTAGTGTTCTCATCAGATACAAATAGCATATCAAAATATTTGGCAAGTCTGATTATTTTAATAAGAGACAATGAAACAACCTATATTCCTCCTGGAAGAACAGCAGAAAGTATGGGATCCTAAAGGTTTTCACGGTGACATTCCTTAAGAGAATCAGTAGAAGTGCATAAATTCCTTTAATTCTAAAGCATTAAAAAAATATGGAGTACTGTTTTTTAGAAGCCCTTTCATGAGCTGTTCCACTTGGGTAAATTATATAGCCTCCCAGTGCTTGACTTTAAAATCTGGGATTGCACAAAGTACGATGCCATAAAGAGCTCACCAGAAGCCCTGGAGGTCTTTAATTAAATACTACAAAACTGGAACCTACTTCTTCACAACCTTTACCCTGAACATCATTGTCTGAGGGAAGGCTCTGACATGGATTTTTTTTTCTTTTTATTTAATGATTGTTTTTATTTTTCAATTACAGTTGACATACAATATTAGTTTCAGGTGTACACCCCAGTGATTAGTCCTTATATAACTTACTAGATCATCATCCCAATATCTCATACCTGTCTGACACCATACATAGCATTAGAATTAGATTATTGACTATATTCCCTTTGCTATACTTTACATCCCTGTGATATTCTGTAACTACCAATTTGTACTTCTTAATCCTTTCACCTTTTCCACCCATCACCCAAACTTCCTCCCATCTGGCAACCACCAAAATGTTCTCTGTATCTATGAGTCTGTTTGTTATGCTTGTTCATGTATTTTAAGATTCAATTATTGATAGATATGTATTTATTGCCATTGTATTGTTCATATTTTTATCTTTGTTTCCTTCTTCTTCTTATAGAAGATCTGTTAACATTTCATGTAATACTGCTTTAGTGGTGATGAACTCCTTTAGTTTTTTCTTGTCTGAGAAGCTCTTTACCAGTATTGCAATTCCAAATGATAGCTTTGCTGGGTAGAGAAATCTTGGTTGTAGGTCCTTGCTTTTCATCACGTTGAATATTTCATGTCAATCCCTTCTGGCCTGCAAAGTTTCTGTTGAGAAATCAGCTGACAGTTCTTATGGCAGCTCCCTTGTAGGTAAGTAACTGCTTTTGTCTTGCTGCTTTTAAGATTCTCTCTTTGTCTTTAACCTTTTGCATTTTAGTACTGATGTGTCTTGGTGTGGGTCTCTTTGGATTCATCTTGTTTGGGACTCCTTGTGTTTCCTGGGCTTGTATGTCTATTTCATTCACTAAATTAGGGAAGTTTTCTGTCATTATTTTTTTCATACAGGTTTTCAATTTCTTGCTCTCTCTTCTCCTTCCAGCAATCCGATGATGCAAGTACTGGTATGCTTTAAGTTGTCCAAGAGGCTCCTTACACTATCCTCATTTAAAAAATTTTTTTTTGCTGTTCTTACTGGGTATTTTTTTGCTTCCTTATATTCTGAATAGCTGAACTGATTCTGGACTTCATCTTCTTTATTGTTGATTCCTTATAAATTATTTTTCATTTCTGACCAGTTATTTTTTATGGTTTCCATGTCCTTTTTTATGCCGCTGGAGTTCTCACTAAGTTCCTGAGCATCCTTATAAACATTGTTTTGAATTCTGTATCTGTTAGTTTGCTTGCCTGCATTTCATTTCATTCTTCTTCTTGTTCTTTCACTTGGGACCTGTTTCTATGACTCCTCATTTTCACTGCTTCTCTGTGTTTGTTTTTATATATTTGTTAGAGCTGCTACATCTCCTGAGCTTGGTAGAGTGGCCTAATATAACAGATGTCCTATAAGGTCCAGTGGCACACCCAAGATGGGCACTCCAGGTGTGCCACCCACCTGTGTGTGGGATGTATGCACCCTACTGTTGTAGTTGAGCCTTGTTTGCTATTGGTACCTTAATGGGAGGGATTTACTACCAGAATGATCGACCGCAAGGACTGGCTCAAAATACCTTGGAAGATCAGCTGTGCAGGGGCCCACCCAACTGAGCAGGACTTATTTCAGTGGGGTCTGGTGCCCACTGAGTTGGCCCCCTGAGTGTATCACTTTTGGAGGTGGTTGTGTGGTGCTCTGATGTGGTGTGAAGCTGTGAACTGGGTGTGCTGGCTCTGAGACCTCCCAGCAGGTACAGACCAAGGTCAGCTGCCATCTGTGGTCAGCCTAGGGCCACCCAGAATGAGCTACAAAGCAATCTGGAGATGGCTGCTACTTGTGCTGGTCTTGGAAGTGCTCAGGAGAGGCCAGGTTGTGAACCAAGGATGGCTGCACTATGGCTGGGCCTGGGTAATACTTAGTGAGAGTTAGGGAGCACACTGAAGCCAGATGCTGTTTGTTTGAGAGATTTTAGGAAAGTCTGATGCATGATCCAAGACAGGCCATTTGTATGGAAAAACCAGTGGAAAAAGCTTGGGTAGGCCTGCAAGTTAGGTGGGGCAGGATCTCAGGGAATCACCACGGTAGGGAAAACATGTGAGTCAGGTTGATGGAGACTCAGATATGGCACCCACCTGCCAGTTCTATGGGGGAAGGGCTCAGAAAAGGAACAATGGCCTCTGCCAGCATTTCTTTCTGGGAGAATGCTGCCTCTACAGTTCTCGCCCTGATCCTAGCTAACTCAGTTCCTCCATCTATGTCCCTTGGTGCCTTTTGAGCTGCTGCCCCAGTGCTAGAACTCAGACAGAGTGAGTCCAAGTAAGGCTGTGCACAGGTCCTTTAAGAGAAAGTGCCTGGGCCTCTATAAGCTCTCTGTCTTGTTCAGCCACAGTCTCTGCTGGTTTTTATGGTCAGAAGTCATGGGACCTCTCTTCCTGGCATTGGAACTCAGGGCTGAGGGTCTGGGACCCCTCACTCTTCAGGGGTAAGCTCCACAGCTGAGATATCCCTCCCAATTTTTATCTAACACATGTGGGTGTGGGTTTAGCCCATTCTGCTCTTTGCCCCTCCTATCAGTCTCAATGTAGCTTCTTCTTTATATACTTAGTTGTAGGACTTTGATTGGCTAGATTTCAGGTAGTTCTGAATGATAGTTTATCTGTAATTTTGATGTGGTTGTAGGATAATGTGAGTACCACATTTACCTATATTGTCATCTTGACTGGAAGCCTTGGTGTAATTTTTAAATGCAGTAGGAGCCACCTTGGCTGGTGGCTCAGTTGGTTGGAGCATCATCCCATACACCAAAAGGTTGCTGGGTTTGATACCTGGTCAAGGCACATACCTAGGTTGTGGGTTTGATCCCTGGTCAGAGTGTGTATGAGAGCCAACCAATCAATGTTTCTCTCTCTCTCCCTTCCTCTCTCTCTCTAAAAAAAAAATCAATAAATATATCCTCAGGAGAGGATTTAAAAAAACAATAAAGAAATAAATGCAGTATGAGCCATGTGCCTACCCTTGTCCCCCTACAGTCTGCCAGCATCCAGTGATGGGCCTCAGTTGCTACTGATGTGAAAGCAGGAAGCCTTTTCCTTTGCAGAGACCTGTGGTGGTTGGCCCCCTTGTGGGGGAGGACAACAGGGTCTTTAGGCTTCCCAAGGACCTGTGCTGGAGGGCTACCATTCCACAGAGTACCCTTCTGCTTCCTCTTTTTTCCTGCTCTGGATTCTAGATCTCTGGTGCTATGATGGGAGTAAGAATCACTTCCTGATCTAGAGAGTGTGAAGTGGGGCTGTGGAAACTGTGAGGAGGTGGCAGGCAGAGGCTGAGTAGTGCTGAGACTGTGAAGTTCAGGTCATAAAGATGGGTACTATCTTTTTGAGCATGGAACCAGCAGAGTCAGTTTGTGACAATGAGGAATCTACACTATGGGGACTGCCACTAAAGGCAAGGAGAACATTGGGGATGACTACTGTCCTCTGGGTAACATGACAAAGCATTGAGGATGGGAGAAGGAGACAGATTTTAACTATTTTGGAATTGGGTTAATGAAATGAATGTAGAAAATACAGGGACAAGGAAAGAAAAGAGATGAACAGACCTTGAGTTTTCCAACGTGGGTGACAAGTGAGGCCATGCACTTCCCATTACTGGCAGTCTGAGGTGATGGTGAGCTCTCCACATGGAACTGTCTCCACATATCGTCTTGGCACCCCTGCTTCTGGCCAGGGCCATTGGGACAGGCGTGAGCCACCTGACCCTCAACTCTGACTTTTTCCTCCTGAATCAATGATCCACTCTTGTTCCTAAGGCTTCTTCTGGGTTAGCTTTTACTGTAAACACTTTCATCGATCCTAAGAGCAGGAACAAAACTAGGTAAACACTAAACCACTATGCAAGTTTTCATGCAAACCGCAGACTGCTTGAGAAGGACAGTCCAGAGCAGCTAGAGCTCCCACACAAGCATTTCACAAAAACAGGACATGGCAACAATCTGGAGATGATACAGTCTGGATGCAGAATGGGCAGGGCAACATGGCTGCTTCTGCAGGGTTGTGGCCATTTCCATTTGTGACACATTCCTGCCTGCCCTTTACAAACATAAACACATTACAGCTTGAATAGTGGAGGTCAGACTAAAGATTCTGAAATTGGCCAGCCCCAGGTGTAAATCCCAAATCCACCACTTATGAGTCTGGTAGCCTTGCACAAGCTTCTTATAGTTCCTGAGGTTCCAAGTCCTTACCTGGTCAATGGGAATGACTGTATCCATGTAACAAGATCTGTGTGATGTCAGATAAAGCCTCAAGGGAATGCCTGGTTCTTAGGCACTTGACAAATGGCGGATACAGGTGGTCATCTGAAAGCTGCTGTAAGGGCACAGCTCTCTGTTCAGTAGTGGTGGCTGCCAGGACAGCAGAGGCCAGCAAAGAGGTGTGGACAACCAGAAGGTCTTATTGTGGTGCTCCAGCCAGACCTGGCCCTATGGATTAGTTCCTTTGGGTGACCTACCTGAATGAGCCCTTAGTTGAACTAGCATCTTGCACCCTGAATCTGGGTCTGCTTGAGGTCTCTCTGAGCTCAGACACTGCAGTCTTCCCTCTTCAGATCTTACTCTGCCAACACAACTGGTAATATCAGTGAGGCCTGCAGTGAATAATGGACTAGAAAGAACAAACAAATGAGATAAGGCAGGGAGAGGGCTTCAGGAGAGAGGGGAAAATGACAAACAAACTTTGTACATAATGCACATGAGCAATAACCATGTCTCCTTCAGGCAACACAGGAAGAGCTAGCACTACTGTGGGCCTGGACCAGCTCTACCACAGGTTCCTTCTAGAGAAGATGACAGGCTTCTGTAGCCTCCACCCCAGTATCTGAATATCCTAAAATGCTTTGCAATCCCTGATGTTCAATGTGATGGGAAATAACCAGTGGAGATACACAAAAGTACTCATATCACTGTGGCTACTCATGACCAGCTATGTCTGAGTAAGCAGCAATAAAAGCTGCCCCAGGATTATGGACTTCTCTCACACACCTAACTAGAAGGCAGAGGCATAGTACCTCCCTATCATACAAATATGTGCCTAACCTAGGAGCTCAAATATGCTAAAACATACCTGGCTTTAGGGTGAAGGAGAGAGGAAGCAAGCTTAGGCCTAAGTGGAAAGTGAGCAGTATCTCACCTCAAGTACAGCATGACAAGGACAGGGGCAGTGGTGACTGAGCAGCATCCTGATCTATAATCCACCTGAGAGATGTCTCACTTGGCCCAGAGGTTTTAGAAAATAGTGATGAAAATCTGGGATCTCCAAAGAAGCAAGGAGCTAGACCTAAGTTGGCCCAAGGGAAAAAAGCCCACTTGACCTCAGAGCTCCTAATAGTTCAGGAGAGGGTAGGTCTAAACGCTGGAGTGCCTGGGGCTCTCACAGGGGAGAGAGTCCAAGGAATTCCAAGCTCTAACCCAAGATTCTAAAATAGTACTTCTCAAATGGTTAGAATCACCTGGGTGTGCTGGTTAAAATGCTTATCTGGGCCCACCTAGACCTGGACTCCCTAGAGCAGGGGTGTCCAACCCATGGCACACAGGCAGCATGTTGCCCAGGATGGCTATGAATGCGGCCCAATACAAAATCATAAATTTACTTAAAACATTGTGAGATTTTTTTGTTTTCATTAGTGTTTGTATATTTAATGTGTGGCCCAAGACAACTCTTCTTCTTCCAGTGTGGCCCAGAGATGCCAAAAGGTTGGGCATCCTTGCTCCGGAGGAAAGCTGCACTTGTGAATAGGCACCTTAGTGACAATGATTACCAGAGTTAGCAGCACTATTGACCTTTATGAAAGATAATTCCTTGTTGTGGGGCTGTCCTGGGCACAACAGGATGTTTAAAGATCACCCCTGACCTCTACCCACAAGATGTCAATAGTATCCTGCCCCAGTAGTGGCAATCAGTATGTCTCCAGATGTCACCAAATGTCCTTTGGAGAGCAAAATTGCCCCTTGTCAAGAACCACTGCTCTGTGATGAGAGGACAGCTTAAGAATGATAAGAGTCTTTAAAAATACATTTCTGAGTAATATAATTATGAAGGATCTTAATAACAGGAAGAGAATGGTGAGGACCTGAAGATCATGATAGGCCCCTGCTCACTCCTCCAGGTGCCGTCTAATCTTCCAAGGAGGAGAGCTATGATTCAAAGATGCAGAAGTAATTCCTGCCCTGGGATTCCCATAGTGAAACTCCAGAGAATTCCTGACCTAGACAGTCTCTGGGGGCAGTGGATGGAGCTTTCACAGAAGTACATCTAACAGAGGACAAGGGCATGCAGAACCATCTGGGAACACTAAGAAGTGGGCTGGGCCTGTAAAAAAAAAAAAAAAGGATCAAGCAAGCTGAGCAGTTAGGAAAATGCTAAGGACAAAAAAAAAAAAAAAGGCTTTTAAAATTGGATTAGGAACGATAGGAACAGGAAGGGATTAGGCCCATATTGGGGTGAAAGGTTTTTAGTTAACAGATGATAAAGAGAAAGAACTACTAAATTCCCATTTTCTATCAAGGAGAACAATCTTCAGACTGAAAAGGGTGAATCAAACACCGATATGAGAGAATTGAAATGCAAGTTACGGGAGAGATTGTGAGAGAACATCCAGTCACAGTAGTTGAATTCAAATCTGATCCAGAAGAATCACATCAGAGCTATGAACTAACTTACAGAACAGACTTGCTCAAAGCTGTCAATCTCAAGAATGCAAAGAAAATGGGAAGATGCCCAAGCCAAGAAAATGTCCAGTTTAGCAAAGCAGAAAAGGTATTTTTGCAAGCTATGGTTGATGACCCAGACTCAAATCCCTGAAAGAATTCTGCAGTCTAAGTCCTTAGAAACAGAAGTGCCAGCCACTAGAAAGCGGCCTAGGCAGGTAGAAAATAGTCAGGCAGACCCACCTATTCACTTTGTCATAAATTGATGGGGGGACATTTCCTAGAGTGATGGGGACACTGTCTAGAGCGATGGGGTCACCTCTTAAAGCAATGAGAACACAGCCTAGACCACTGGGATCATGGCCTAGAGCAATGGGCATACCTCCTAGAACGATGGGAGACACCTCCTAGAGTGATGGGAGATACTTCCTAGAGGAATGGGGGCATGGCCTAGAGCAATGGGGCACCTCCTAGAGCAATGGGCACACAGCCTAGAGCGCAGGGGGACACCTCCTAGAGTGATGGAGACACTGTCTAGAGCGATGTGTATACAGTCTAGAGTGATAGGAAAACACCTCCTAGAGCAATGGGGACATTGCATAGTGAGAAGTCTGTGTGGGAGGACCAAATAGCACAAGGGAGCTGGATTGGTACACCCATTCTTGGAAGGCCTGAGAGTGAAGATTAAATGGCTTGACCATAGTGTGTGGCATCTTCCTTCTCAGCATCATTACTGATGACTAGAGGAGGGAGAAGCAGCATGCGATCAAATCTGCAGGTGACATGAAGCTCAGAGGGAGATTAAACATACTATATAGATAACAGAAACAGAATCCAAAATACCTTGAAAGGCTGAACAGCCCCGTCCATCCCAATTAGATGAAATGGAGGTGTGTTGTGACCTTTCAAGGCCAGACAGGTTCTGGGATTCAGCCACATGGAAGAACATATGTGGAACTGTCAGGATATCTGACATGCCTTTACTCAAGGGTAGGTGACCCACGCTCACCCCAAGCCACATGTCCTTATGTGGCACCCAGTGGGAAGCCCCTAACCTCCTATATACTAACGACACACAAGGCCAGCAGGGAGCCAGAATATTGTATAATACAACGTGATTCTGCACATGCAAGCCCACTCAACGTTATGGGAATCATTTATCAGACCCAGTCTCAAGGCTATGAGAACACTACTTATCTTGGTTCCCCAGACATCTGAGTGAGGAAGCCAGACTGCTTCCGTTTACCTTACAGGAGAGAATATGGGTTCCTAGCAGTGTATACATAGGAAACCAAGGGACCTAAACACAGCCAAAGGCAGCTTAGCAGCCCTACCAGCAAGAAACATCCATACAGAAGGACCAGCGAGGGCAACAGCATAGTCCTATCCTGCCCCATATAATCAATCCTACCTGCTGCCTTCAGTTCCAGGGCCCCATGGGGACAGGGACAAACTAAAATCTACCAAAAAAAAAAAAAAAGAATCACTTCCTATGACGATTGTCCGAGAGAACTGGAGATAAGGTTTAACTGGGAAGAGTGGTAGGGGTGGGCTGGGAGGGGGAGTTAATCTTCACCTCTCTGATCTACCACATGGCCTTGTCCTGTGGGGCTCTTAACAGCTTACTCAAGGTAAAAGTTGAAACAGCGAGTCAGAGTTAAATGCAGGATGCCTGAAGTGACCTCGATGTAGAAAAAAACTGCAGTTGTCCATTACATGGATGAACTAACTCAGGAGGAATGAACATGACCATACATCCATACACAAGATGACAGGCATGTTGATATGCTATATCATTCAGTTCTCATTAGTCCAATCAGGCTGTTGTTATTATTTCCTGAAGAATACAGAATCTAGGGTCAGAAAAGTTAACTAGTTTGTTTAAGGTCACATAGTTGGAACTCAGGTAAGGAGGCAGACCCAGGTATAAATCATGCTTGTCCAACCAGTGGGAAAATAAGCCCAATCAGTAGCTAAACAATCACCAGCTGAGGGAAAAACAGGACAACTCCTACAGCAGGTCAGAGTCTCTTCAGACAAAAGCCTGTGACAGTGATCAGAATGGATAAACAGGGTTTCAGAGAACAGTGAACACCATCACTCAATTAGTAATAAAAAAAAGCACAAATTCAAAAGACTATTTTTTGCCCATCAAATCAACAAACATTTTTAAAAAGATTTTATTTATTTATTTTTAGAGAGAGAGGGGTAGGGAAGGTGAAAGAGAGGGAGAGAAACATCAATGGGCAAGAGATACATCATCGCTTGTCTCTCGCATGCCCCCAAATGGGGACCTGGCCCACAACCCAGGCATGTGCCCTGACTGGAAATCAAACCAGCAACCCTTTGGTCTGCAGGCTGGCACTGAAGCCACTGAGCCACACCAGCCAGAGCTTTTTTTTGTTTTCCCCCGACAAACTTAAT
>VMDR010009067.1:11787-34661 GCA_007922815.1 Macrotus californicus
AAGAGGTCTTATAAATCAATTTTTTATTTTTATTTATTTATTCTTTTTTTAAAGATTTTCTTTATTTTTATTTTTAGATAGAGGGGAAGGGAGGGAAAAAGACTGGGAGAGAAATATTAATGTGTGGTTTCCTCTCACACACCCCCTATTGGGAACCTGGCCTGCAACCCAGGCATGTTCCCCAACTGGGAATATAAATCAATTTTTAAAAAGACAAACTGCCTAATAGGAAAATGGGTAAAAAATATGAAGAGACAATTCTCAAAGGAGGAAATACAAGATGCTAATAAACTTATGAAAAGATGCTCAGCCATATTAATAGTTAAATGTAAAAATTTTAAGGCTAATAAAAGCCTGTAATAGCACAGACATGTGAGGGGAACTCACTAACCCTTTTTGTTGGTACATACTTCTAGAGAGAAATGTGAATGTATCCATTAAAATTAATTGTGAAAGACTGAAAATAACCCTAAATGTCCATTAACAGGAAAATGGTTAAATGATAATACCCATCATTCAGTCATTAAGAGGAAAATGGGAGAAATGATATGCAAAGTTTTCCAAGACATACTGTTAGGTATAGGAAGCAAGTTGGGAAGTAGAAACTATGACCTCCCCATGAAAAAACAACCACATTCTATTCCTCATACAAATAAGGCTGATATTGGCTGGGGATGGCTCAAATCACACATACCAGGGTCCCTTCTGGAGACTCTGGGCCACATTTTGTGCGCTTTCATAGTGCTTCAACTTCTTGATGCGTCAAAGTTGTAATTAATTAATTTATTTTTAATTATATTTTATTGATGATGCTATTACAGTTGCCCCAATTATTCCCCCTTTGTCTCCTCCATCCAGCATCCCCCACTCTCACAGGCAATCCCACACCATTGTTCATGTCCATGGGTCATGTGTATTAAGTTCTTTGGCTACTTCCTTTCCTATACTGTACTTTACATCCCCATGGTTGTTCTGTAACTATTTGTTTGTACTTCTTAAGCCTCTTATCTTTTCACCCATTCCCCTAAAAACCCCTCCCATCTGGCAGCCATCCAAATGCTCTTTTTATCCATGATTCTGCTTCTGTTCTTGCTGGCTTAGTCTGTATTTTATATGCAATTGTTGATATGTATTTATTGCCATTTTATTGTTCAGAGTTTGATCTTCTTTTTTTAAGTAATTCCCTTTAACATTTCAGATAATAATGGTTTGGTGATGATGAACTCCTTTAGTTTTCTTCTTGTCTGGGAAGCTCGTTATCTGCCCTTCCATTCTAAATGATATCTTTGCTGGATAGAGTAATCTAGGTTGTAGGTCCTTGCTTTTCATCACTTTGAATACTTCTTTCCAGCCCATTCTAGCCTGCAAAGTTTCTTTTGTGAAATCAGCTGAAAGTTTTATGGGGACTCCCCTGTAGGTAACTAACTGCTTTTCTCCTGCTGCTTTTAAGATTCTCTCTTTGTCTTTAACCTTTGGCATTTTAATTATGATGTGTCTTGGAGTGGACCTCTTTTCATCCCTCTTGTTTGGGACTCTCTGTGCTTCCTGGACTTGTATGTCTATTTCCTTCACCAAATTAAGAAAGTTTTCTTTCATTATTTTTTCAAATAGATTTCCAATTTTTTTATCTTTCTCTTCTCCTTTTGGCACCCCTACAATGCAAAAGTTGGAAGGCTTGAAGTTGTCCCAGAGGTTGCTTACATTATTCTCATTTTTTAAAGATTTTTTTTCTTCTTGTCATTCTGATTGGTTGTTTTTTACTTCCTTATATTCCAAATCATTGATTTGATTCTCAGCTTCACCCACTTTACTATTGCTTCCCTGTAAATTGTTCTTTTTTCAATTGGTGTATCCTTCATTTCTAACTGGATTATTTTTATGCTGTTCAGGTCCTCACTAAATTCCTTGAGTATCATTATAACCAGTGTTTTGAACTCTGCATCTGATAGATTACTTATCTGTATTTTGCTTAGTTCTTTTTCTGGAGTTCTGATTTGTTCTTTCATTTGAGCCATGTTCTTTGTCTCCTCACTTTGGCATCCTCCCTGTGTTTGTTTCTATGTATTAGGTAGAGCTGCTATGAGTTCCTGCCTTGATGGCATGGCCTAATGTAGTATATGTCCTGTAGGGTCCAGTGGCACAGCCTCCCCTATCACCCAAGCTGGGTATTCGAGGTACAGCTTTCATGTGGGCTGAGTACACCCTCCTCTTGCAGTTGAGCCTTGATTTCTGTTTGCAGGCCAATGGGAAGGATTTGCCCATGCCAGTCAGCTGCTAGGACTGGCTGTGAACACTGACCACAGACCTCAGCCCTCTGTGGAAGATCAGTTGTTCAGGGGCAGGGTGGCAGTGCTCTGACGTGGACTGTAAGTGTCCACTGGGTACAGATTGTAGCAGGCTCTGGGGTTTCCTGGGTGGTTCAGGCCAAGGTCAGCCCCCATCTGTGTTCTGCCTAGGGCCACCCTGCATGAGCTATAAAGCAATCTGAGATGGCTGCTACTTGTGCTGGGCTTGGAGATTCCCAGATGAAACAAAACTGTGAATCTAGGCTGGTTGCTGCTAGTGCCAGGCCTGGGGCCACTTTGCAAGAGTTATGTGGGCTGGGAGCGTACTGACGCTGGCTGTTGCTTGTTTGATAGGATTTAGGAAGTTGTGAAGCATGAGCCAATATCAGCCATTCACATAGAAAAGGTCTCTTTACAGCTTGGGTTGGTCCATAAGTTGGGTGGGATGAAGCCTCAGGGGATTTCCAGTGCAGGGCAAACAGTATTAGCCAGATTGATGGAGTCTTAGATATGGCATCCACCTGCCAGCTCTGTGGCTCTGTGGGAGAAGGGACAATGGCCTCTGCCCACCTTTTTGTCTGGGAAAAAGCTATCCCCCAGCTCCTGCCTTGATGCCAGACACTTCAGGTCCTCCCTGTATGATGCTGGTGCCTTTCAAGCTGCTACCCTGGTGCTGGAGCTCAGAGGGAGCAAGTCTGAATAAGTCTGTGTGTGGGTTCTTTAAGACAGTGGTCCCCAAACATGTTGGCACCAGGGACCACTTCATGGACGACATTTTTCCCATGGACCAGGAAGGTGGGAGAGGAGACAGGAGGTGGAGCTCAGGCAGAAATGCCAATGAAGCTTCACTCGCTAGCCTACTACCCACTTCCTGCTGTGCAGCCTGGTTCCTAACAGGCCACAAATTGGTACCAGTCTGCAGTCCAGGGGCTGGGGACCCCTGCTTTAAGGGGAACTGCTTGGGACCTCAGGAGATTCTCCACCGGCTCAGTCCCCATTGGTTTTTACACCCAGAAGTTATACGGACTTATCTTCCTTAAAATGGAACCTTGGGCTTGGGGGCCTGGTTGGGAGATATCCCTCCTGAATTTTTATCTACCACAGGTGGATATGGGACCAGTCCATTCAGCATCTCCCCCCCTCCTACCAGTCTGGATGGATATAGTTTCTTTAATTCCACAGTCATCAGACTTCCATTCAATTCAATTTCTGATGGTTCTACGTGATGGCTGTTCTATATTTTAGTTGTAATTTTGATGTGGTTGTGCAAGGAGGCAAGTCGTGTTTACTTATGCTGCCATCTTGACCAGAAGTCCCATACTTGTAAGTAATTTAATAAATGGAAAGGAAAATAGCCAGTGTTGATGAAAGGGTGGGAGTCTGGCACCATCGTATACCACTGGCAGAAGTGTGAACTGTTACAAACTTACTGCACGATCTAGCAAGGTGTGACAAGCCTGAAGGATGTACACAATCTATGGCCCAGTAATTGCAATTCTAAACATTTTTCCTAATAACTCAGTTTAGGCAGCAATAAAGGTGGTGAAAAAACCTTCACCCCTTTTTTTTAGGAAAAGCCTAAAGCAATTGAACAGTACAATAAAAAAAAAAACTGATAGACAGTTATGACACAGTCATAAGAAGAAATAGTATACAACTAATTAAGTGTAGAAATAGATTTGATGTAGAAAGAAGGTCCATACTGGATTGAGTTTTTAAAAGGTGACCAAATGACTTGGGTGGCTATAATCCATTTTTGCAAATATTATACCATGACCAATATCACCACAACAGAAATAGGTCTGGGCAGTGTATACCAAGATGTTAATAATGGTTAGCTCTCTAGGTGGGGGGCTGATTTGGCAAATTTCATTTTATGTCTTGGACTTATCCGTAATTTTGGTTTTTCTACTGTGAACATGTGTTACTTAAGAAATAAGTATAAGCAATTATTAAAAAGACAATGCTGTTCCACAGCTGGTTAAGCTCCAAGCAGACTGCTAGGTAATTTTCATGATGCCCATGGCCAAGGCAGAGTTTTCAGGGCAGAGAGGTCCTGGCTCCCTCGGCTAGCACCAAGCAACATGCAGAAAATCACCTTCAACTACTTGCATGCACTGCAGTTCCATTCTGCTGCTAGTGCTGTCCTGTCAGTGCTGTCATCTGTCCTGACTGCTGAGCCACTATGTCAGGCATCTACCAGGCACTAAGCTCACTCTGGGATCAAAATGGTGAGTTAGGATGTGTGGCAGCAGGGGCAGCAGGATGTGGTCATAGGCCTTCAGGGTGATTCTAGTGTCCAGGGAGAGGCTGTATGGATGCACAGCATGCCAGGTATAACAACTGTGAAAAGGCAGAAAACACAGGCAAGGCCCAGCTGAGGAATCCCAGCTTTCTCCTGAATGCAGCAGGGAGTCACAGGTGGATTTAGAAAGTCTTCCTTCAACAAATAAATGCCAGATCATAGGTGGAGGGTCTTGCCAAAAGAATATCAGCAAGAAGGTGATGACTACCATTCAAGAGAAAGATTATTAAGGTGCCGCCATTGTGGAGGGAGGACACAGGAAGATCAGGAGCCTTAAGCTCAATGACCTAGACAGGACTTGGTCACCAGTGCAGTAGGGTGGCAGAGAAACAGTAGAGGCCAAAGGGAACTTTTGGATTCCCTTCTCAGCAGCTCATTGCCAACTGGTGAAGGAAAGGTCCAAGGGTCAAATTGAGCTGATCAAGGTTGAGAAGAGCTGAGAAGGAAAGGAAAAGGAAAGACTATGGAGTACCCGCTTAATTAAAATTATCTGTTTACCTGTTTCCAGCAGGGATAGGTGGCAAACTGCAAACATGACAAACAGACACTTCTGGATCTTCAACCTGTAAGTACCTATTTAAGGGACTTAATGTGCTGGAGGAAAACCAACAGACAATAACCCTGGGGCAGGACCTGCTATGTGTTAGTGTAGCTGCTGCCAGGAATGGCACAGAGACCAATTCAAGAATATACAATGATTGAGCTTGTACTTAAAAAAAAAACCTAGCACCAATAACAGGAAATGACATAAATCAGCAGCTATGAACAGTCCCCTCACATCTGTGAATGGGCTCTGGCCTTGCATGAAAACTTCCCTTCCTAACACAGGCTACAGTTAGCTTTTCCCACAGTATTTACCTTTACTTTTCTAGACTGGGTTCAATACAATGAAGAAGAAAAAAGGCAATAAGAACTTAAGGAGTTCTTGCAATAAGTTGTTGATCTAAATAAAAATGGGGTAGGGTCTGTTCTAGGTGACAATAGACTTAATAGCCTAAGAACCAATGGCAATGCAGTGATTCTGGTGGATCTTGACTTATACCAGAAGCAAACAAAAAGACAAGCCAAAACCCTGGAAAAAGATATTGTTTAGGAAATTGGGGAAATAAATGTTAATTCTCTGAGGCAAGAAACATATTGTAATTATGTAAGAAAATGTCCATACTTTTTAGAGACAAATATAGAAGCATGTAGGGGAAAAGTCACGGTCACTGGGATTTGCTTTAAAGTACTTTAGCAAAGAACAAAGAAGGAAAGGGGAATAGATAGGAGAAAATGTAGTAAAATTGTTAATTTGGGGGGATAGAAACAAAGAGATTCATTTTACTATTGTCCTATTCTACTTTGAGTAAATTCCACTGTAGACTGTTTTTTCTTTTTCCATATTACCAAATAGGCCTCATAGGATACTATATATTCCCAGTGTCTTTGGCAATATGATACCCAGGACTAACACCACAAGTAACTGAACAGTGCTCAGAGACCTTGTAGGGAGGAGGATATGAGTGGGGACCAGACAATGGGAGTGGGATAGGGAAAAGCATGAGAAGATTTTAGCTGTAAGTCATGGAGAAGACACGGGTACGAAGACTCAGATATGGCTACTTTTTCCTTTCAATGGGAATATCAGATGATAATTAAAATTCTATATATTTTCCACAAAATTGTTGATGTGAAAATAATGACTCTGGAAGATTTAGCAAGAAAAGAGAAAAATAATAAAGATCTACTTTTGCTGTTAAAAAAGCAAAACAATATATTGGGTTGGCCAGAAAGCTTGTTTGTTTTTTGTAAGATGGCTCTACTTGCACTTAAGTGTCTTTAACCTTGTTTAAAACAGTTTTGTTAGACTGTATAGTAACAGCCGTCACATCAGCATGCATTAAAAAAACTTAATACAGAATCAAACAGTGTTCTGAGTAGCTGATGAACAAGCAATCCCCTTAATTAGCTTGCCCTAGCCTATGGGCAGGAAACTGCTGTTCTCCATAATTCCAAGTCATTGACAAGACAACTTGTTGCCTACTTCAAAGTCTGTTTCTTTAGCTGTAAAGTAGGGATGATGATAGTTACCTCAAAAGACCATTTTGAGGATGTAATACCTTAGTACATGTCATGAGTCTAGAACACACCTGGCACTTTCACAGCAAGAATTCAAACAAAGGCAGTTGTCAGTTTATCACCCAGATCACTGGGTTCTTGTGAAGGTCAAAGGAGGGACTCCTGGTAAAGTGTTTGGCCAGTGCTTTGCAGGTGGAGAACACTCAGCAAATGTTAGCTACTGAGCACCAAGAAAACCAGCTTTGGAGACAAAGAGGGAGAGTTTGTTAGCAATATTTTATCCATTTGGTTCTCAAAACTAAAACTACCCTACAAAATAGGAACTACTATTATTCCAACTTTATACAAGTGGATTCACAAAGAACTAAGTCTTAGATCTGAAGTTTAATGGCTGTGAACCCTTACATCATCCCTTAACCTCTCTATGTGTCCTTATTTTCATTTCTGGTAAATATCCCTCCCCTCCTCTCCCTGACCCCACTTCCATAAAACCTAAGTGACATAACTTAGGTCTTGTATGTCGCAAAGAGGAGGTGTGCCATCAGTTCAGCGGGGTTCTTATCCCAGACATCTATCCTAGAAAAGCCTGGCCACAAGACCCAGGAAAGCCACAGCTTTTCCAAATGTGCAACAGAGACTATAGTCTCTGCTCCTTCTTCCCCTCAAAGGTTATGATGAGATAAACTAGAGGGTTTTTGCAAATATTGGATAAGACTAAGGTAAAGAAACAGATCTTTAGCAGACATACCAGAGCAATACACAAAGTAGAGGTAGGGAAGGTGAAATGATGTGATGATGGAGGTAAGGAGATGGAAGTGAAGGTGGTGAAAGTGATGGTGATGGTGAAGGTGAGTATGGAGGCAGAGGTGAGGGCGGTAGAAATAGTAGGAGTAGAGGCAGAGGTAGATGTGATAGAGATGATGGTGGAGATAATGGTGCCAGTGGAGGTGAAGGAGATGAGGGTGGTGGAGGTGATGGTCATAGATGTGATGATGATGGAAGTGATGGTGGAGGTGGCAGTGAAGGAGTTGGAGGTGAGGGTAGGGATAAGGTAATGGTGTAGAGGTGGAGGTGGGGATGGAAGCCAAGATATAAAAGCATCTAATTCTAGCACCTGTAATTAACAACTACTCTCATGCTATAGTAAAAAAAACAAAAACAAAAACTGTAAGACTAATGAATAGAACAGCAAGGAACTAGAGTCCTGGTTATAATATTAACCAGTTATATGACCTCTGGGGGTAGTATAGCTGGCTGGTAATAGTGATGGCAGCTACCATTTATACTACAATACATTATAACAGGATAGGTTCTATGTTATGCCTTTTATTACCTTAAAAATGTGATTATTACCATCCCATTGTGAAAATGAAGGCACCCAAGGCTCGAGGGCTTAAGTGACTTGATCATGCCTATAAAGCCATTAGGTGGTGAAGCTGAATTCAAACCCAGGTCCCTCTAGATCTAAAGCTTACCCAGCTTACCATGTGAATCTCAAATGAATTAGTTGCCTTTGGGGACATTTTCTTATTTGTGAAAATAACTGAATTGAAGCAATGGTTCTCAATTTCTTTGCTTCCTCCTGTCTCACTGACTACCCTTATTAAAGGCCCTGGGTCCCACTGGCACATGCATAAAAAGCCCACCCATGCTAAGAAAAGCTTTTCTAAATCTCTTAGCAATGTGCTCTTTCACTTATCACTTCCATACACTATTGAGAACATACGAAATGGTCACTTTTATGTTGGTACCATTACCAAAAAGTGGAACTAGTGGGGTGACTGGTGTGCAGGTATCCTTCTTTACCTCACCTGGTGAAGAACATCTAGACTCAATAATCTTCAGAAGTTCTTTGTGCTCAGACCTTTTTACCAGCTCAGGAGATAAAGAACTGCTCCCCAATGATGACTGGGGAAGGTAAGCTCCTTCCCCACTAGGGCCAATTTTTTATTGTACTGTTTTCAAGTCACTGTTATCTGTTCCCTTCTTTGAACTTCCACTGCTCTGGCAGCTTTTCTCTGTAGACATGCCACATTGGAAGTACCTGTCTTGTCTCAGTCTTACATCCTAAATGGTGAGCACTTCTCTGAGTCCCTGGTACTTACTTTGGGCTTGACACAAAGCAAGCTTCCCTGCACTCAGGAAATAGCTGCTGGTCATTAGAGCAGTTGGCAGTCAGCATTTCTTCCAACAATACACACCACTTACTCACCATGCAGCCTCCTGAGCCAATGGATGACTCCTCTGAGAACACTTCTCTCAGGTAAAACTGGCCCTTCTTATTGCACGCCTTCCAAACACCTTTGCAACTGGCTTCCACCAGATCCCCATCAGCGACACATCATGAATTCTCCTCCTCCCATAAATGGGCTCAAGTGACTCCCTCTTAAACTACAATGTTCTCTCTCTGTGGACCCATATAACTCTACACGTAACCCAGCTTCAGTCTCCACTGCAATCCTGAAAAGCCTCCTTCAAGATAATTCATGTGACTTCCAAAGCAATTAAGAGGCCTCTTCTCAATCCTAGGTCTCTCTGACCTGCAGTCTTGACACTGTCAACTATGTTCTCCTGAAGCTTTTCTTCCTGAGCTGATTCAGGAGGCAGCATGAAGTGGGGGAAAGAGTGGAGACATTGGACCTCTGACTTCATCCAGCAGCTGAATGGCCTCTGGCAGCTCATTTCATCAAATCCCCAGTTTTTTTGTTTGTGAAATGTGTAATATAATACACCTTGCAGGACTACTGGGAAGATTAGTGATAACTTATGTAAAAGAGCATGGCACATAGCATATGCTCATAAAAACTGTAGTGACTGTCATCTTGTAGGACACAGAACTCTATGCCTGACACTTCTCGATAACCTGCTGGTCATCTCCACCTCATATGTGCATGATTAGAATTAAACTGGTGACCTTACCTAAATGTAGTGACTCACTTGAATTTCTTTCTTTCTTTTAATAATTTTTCTGGATATCCAAGCTCCAATTTTTCTCCAGCTTACAGCCCTTCAAGAATTCCCAACATTATCTTAAATGAAGGCCACACTTGTCAGCCAGTCATCCAAGGTCTCCCACAATCTAACCCCAATCTATTTTTACAGCTTTACCACCCACTACCAACTGTCACCTTGGCTGAGGTCTCCATCCAAAAGCCCCACTTTCTCCATGTCCTGTTCATTTTCCAAACACAGCTTCTACCAAAAAGCTTTTTTGGCAAGAGCTCTCCTCCTTTCTTCCCAGAGACCCATCGTGTCACTGTTTCCTGTTTGTGCACATACATTTTCCTTTCATTACTCTTGCAAACATTTATGGAATACTTACTTTATGCCAGACATTGCATCCCCAGTCCTTGGTGATGAATCAGACCAGTGAGAACTTTGAGCTCCCAGACCTTCACAGTACGGAAGGGGAAAAAAACACAGACACCAGGAGTCACAAGACAGTGTGGCAAGTGCTAGAACATACAACAGGGACACAAGGCCAAGAGGTATGCAGAAGAGGGTGTGGCGGGTGATTCTATTGGTGCCTAAGGGCAGGCCTGCCTCCCTTAACAGCATCCAACTTTTTATTAAGTATGACACACTGGCAGAAAAGTATAAAATCCTCTAAGCATAGCTTGATGAATTCTCACCACTGAACACACCAGTATAACTAGAACCCAGGTCAAGAAAGGGAACATTGCCCTATCCCATAAGCTCCCTACATGTTCCCTTAGTCACTACTATCCTCAAAAGGTAATATTATCCCATTTGCTGACACCACAGATTAGTTTTGATGTGTTTGAATGTCATATAAATGGGCCCATCTGATGTGTACATACTGTTGTCTGTCTGGCCCTTTTGTTCAGTGTTCTGTTGGTGAGTTTCCCACATCATGAAGCTTGTTCATCCTTGTTCCTGTGCAAGCCTCCATTGTGGTGACTACTATAATATATCTACCCTACTGTTGACAGTTTGGGGATATTATGAATGATGCAGTGATGACCATCCTACAGTATTTCTTTTGGTGAACCCAGGGGCACACTTCAGTTGGGTACACCATTGTCAGGTCATAAGGTATGCCTACATTCAGCCTCAACAGACTGGATAACAGTTTTCCAAAGTGGCTTTGTCAATTTACATCACTTCAGCAGTGCCTAAGAGCTTGGGTTAAACCATAGCTTTACCAGCAACATCTCTTGTGAAGTGGGATTTCCTGTACTAAACACTTCTCTGAACCCTAGAGTGGCTCCTGTTTTCCTGACAGGATCTAACTAACACCCCCAAAGATACCAGACAGGGATCTGCTTAGTGCTGTCACTGA
Organism: Macrotus californicus; assembly: GCA_007922815.1. Classification (NCBI taxonomy): domain Eukaryota; kingdom Metazoa; phylum Chordata; class Mammalia; order Chiroptera; family Phyllostomidae; genus Macrotus; species Macrotus californicus. Next base: position 22,742 of record VMDR010009067.1, read on the forward strand.
GAAGACTGTAGGCTTGGCAGGATCACATGACAGTCATTCCTTAAAAAAAAGAAAGCCAGAGTAGAAGCAAAAACAAAAACAGGAGGGAGGGCTGATTACTCACATGTCAATGCTAGGATGTTGTATGCACTGACAGGGAGTTAGCAATATCTACATTCTAGGGAAGAGAGCCTGAAATCTAGAAAGGACACTTATATTTCCAAGTTTCCTCTTTTTTTCCCCTGCCTCAGTGTTTGAAGCTAGACCCCCAAAATACCCTTTCCACTTGGCAGGTGCTGAGTTTGGAGAAAAATGAGACTATTCTTAAACAGCTGAAAGGTCCTCTGGTCATATGCAGTTGGCTCTTAGGCAACTTCTCATACGGGTTCCTAAACTTTGGCACCCTTCCCCTCCTTCTAAACTGGATTTTGAATTTCGTGAGGGAGGAACCACAACTGTCTCAACCATATCTGGGCATTTAGCAGAAATAAACAAATGTAGAGTTAATGAATAGTTATGCATTTATTAAATAAGAGGAAAGAGGGTAGAAATAATATAAAAGAGAACTGAATACTCTTGGGTACTTTTACATAAATAACTACTCATCCTCAAAACAATTAGCAGGCTAGTCTTAAAATTTCCATCTCAAAGATAAGGAAACTGAACCGAAGGAATTTAAACAACTTGCTCAGAGTCATAAAGCTGTTACATTTTTGTGGCAGAACTAGGGCTGAGGTCTGCTGGGCTCCAAAGCCTACCTGTCTCCCTGACTACTTGGTCCCATGGTGGAGGGCAGAAGAGTGGGCAGCTCAGCAGCTGTCAAGGTCCCATTCAGAGCCACTCAGCACCAGGGTGTCTGCTAGAAGACAATAAATATGCTGGTTCTGAAGTGGCACAAGTCACCTTTAGCCCCATGAGAGTTGAATCCAGGTGTGGTATGCGTGGAGTTCACTCCTAGTTCTTTTGTTTTCTACAGGAAATTTTGAGTAAAGGCCCTGGGAGATCAGTTAATGTGGCAAGAGGTTCACAGATAGTACAGAGCATTACCCTCCTGGGCTATATACCCAATGTACAGAAACGGGAATGCCCTTGTTCTCTAACACTTTCAGGCATACGAGAAACACCCAGGTGCAAGCAGCACTTGGTCTCCACATTGCTTTTTACAGAGCCCTCTTCTACCCCTTCACACTGAATGACCAGTGATTGCCATGGTAGTCATCTGAGAAAAGCCTATTCCGGAGACTGGGCTGTCATATAAGATAAAATCCATTTCAACACACATGCATGAGTGTGTACATGCATACACTCCTCCATTAAATCCAAACCTGAAGCATTAAGACTTGAAACACAATCCCCGATACTGCTGTACACTTGAAAGTGGAGCCATAACATACGCCACCATTTTTGCAGATGTCACCTTGTCTAATGCCCCCATCAACTCCCTGAGAGAAAGTATTAGTATCTCCATTCTACAATTGCAGAAACTGAGATGTGAGAAGGTGCAGTGGCTGCAGAGTGCGATGACGCAAGAGTGCGTTGATACATAGCTGTGTGCAGGCCCAGGTCCATCGTTTACTGGCACTGCTCTCTGCTACACAGCCTGTGTGTGAACACCATATCTGGCTGTGCTTCCAGGTGCCAAAACAACCTCACAGGGCACCTCCAGCAGCTGAATACTCTCTGTGGTGAAACAGAAAACTCTCTTCACTTAGATCTTGCAGTGTGGCCTTGAGGAACAATTACTCAGAAAGATTATAAAGCATGGGAGCCCTACAAAATATGATTTCCATACTGAAGAATAATCATCTAGGGGAAAAATACTATGGTACAAAAGGGTCAAGAAGTCTCTGCCTCCTTGAAAATGAGTCTGGATTTTGTGCAGGCTTTCCCTACATGCCAGGCACAATGGGCCAGCACTCCAGGCCAGTATCCTACAGGCAGAAGGGCAGCAGGGATCCACCCAAGAGGCTTGTGGACATACCATGGCACCTCCCAGAGCCCAGGCGACTGCCTCCCCCATCCCAACCATCTGTCATCTATGACCAAACACCAAACAATTTGGTGTGGTCAAGGATGATTCAACAACTGTTCCAAGTTTCCCCCTGAACAGGTTGCTACCATCAATTTCTAAAGTAAGAGGAATTGGTTGGGGGCGGGGGGGAGTGGTGGAAAGGAAAGGAGCTTGATGATTGGAAGGCCCTGAAGCTGTGTGTACAGAAACTGAAATGTCAAGGTCTGAGAGTATTCGACAAATGAAAGCAGAATTATATAAAAGCAACAGTTAATAAAAGAGATTGTCAGATGCTGTGTTTCCATCCTCCCAAGCCATTACAGGAGTAAAATTATCCAGAGAAAATGGAAAACTTTTTTTCAAAGCTGATACAATTAAGCTTTCGACCATGCCTCCTTGATTCCCTCTTTCCAGCCCTTCTCCATTCCCGAGATCCCTCACCAATCTCCAGTTCCTGGGGATGTTGGAGGCACTTTCCTGCTTTGTATTAGCACCAGAAAAATGCATGTGCTTGAAAGTCAGAAAGGAGATAATGTTTTGTACCTCCTTCTGTACACATTCAATAACTATTCACAATCATGTAGGAAAATCTCATTAAAAAAATAAAAGCCTACATCTGCATACAAAAGGAGTTTGGACTTCACTTTATGATGAGTGGGGAGACCAGACTAGAAAGAAGGGCTTATCCAGGAGAATTCCTTTCCTTCAGGAAAGCATAGAACTAGTGTTAAGGAGGAGAACTATAGTTAGAGAGGAACGAGGAGAGTGACAAGAGGAAACAGACTTTAGGGGAGGAAAAATGCTGAGGCTACTTGCTTTCCACCCCAAACAGACACACGCTACTAGAAGCCAAACTTAAAGAGGGAAAATTCAGGAGGAGCACAGCAGGAGACTGTAAAACTGCATACATAACAAAAAAAATCTGTGCTTATGGACATATGGGCAACTGTGAAAATTAGAGCTATGGCTGGTGAAATTTTTTACCCTTTTCCAGGATCTCAAATCGCAATCCTTGTCATTACAGCTACAGTCAAACCTGGGCAGGAGGCTGTTCAGGGAAATATGTGCTTGCTAAGGGCTACCTCTGCAGGCAACTTGGGGTGTCCTGCCAACCCTTAGGACCACAGGCTGTCACCATCAGCACTCAGTGTTCACGTCACAATTCACATGGTCACCTAAACAGCCCCCAAAGAGTAAGCAGTTGAAAGTGTCCATGGAGCAGGGAGGAACCTCCCTCATGTTCCCACTGCCTGGAAATCCAGAAATCCAGGTTATCTGCCAGGCTCCAGTGCAGCATGCCACAGGAGAAATCCCCTATGAAAATCAAGCCCCTTAAGCAAACTGTCAATTTCAAAGCTCCAAACCATGACAAACAATTCTCAAAGATTTGCCTGCAATAAGCTAATGGCTTGGGTAGCTTGGCATTCTGTCTCAGGCAGGAGAGAGAAGAATTTTTTTATCCTTCCAATCATTCCCTCCTACATTTTAAGTCATTTCTTTGAAAAATATCTGTCATGGTCAACAAATGAATACCCCTCTTCCCCACAAAGTAAGCAAGTTACCAAATGAAATTTTAACAATTGTTGTAGGCTTTACAAAAAGGAAAGATGACATGTCTTTGAATCGCATTCATGTCAAAGGCTTATCCTTAGAGAAGCAGTGTAGTCATGTTGCACTTTGATCTCTCCAACTCCCAAGAGAAAACCAATAACACAACTTTAATACATTTGTATAGCAAGACTTCATGTTATTATTTTTATCTAACGCAGCTTAACTAAAGTGAGAAAGGTATACTGGGTCTCAGCACCGCCCTGTGGCAAAATGAGTTTTTTCTAAAATTGAACTACAACGAGCCAGTAGCATTCAACAAAAAGATCTCTGTGACTGCCACTTGCTGAAAGGTTGGGGGTGTGGTGCTCACTGTGGCACGTAGGAGGGCATGTCCGTAGGTGACTGACTATTGGGGAAAATGAGCACTGAGGCCTGTGGGCTCCTCTCTCCTTTAGGACCTGGCCTTCAAAAGGCAGCCTAGCCCTAGCCTTACCTTCCTCTCAATGTGCTCTAGTTGTTCCTTATAGAAGGTGTTCTGGCATCTCAGCTCTGTCTTTCAGTACTCCAGCTCCCTGGCCTGAAGAGAATAAGTCGGAAGAGAATAAAGCTCATGTTAAACAGAAGCAGCTGAGCTGAGCTGAGCTGAGCTGGGGCTGGAAGGTGAAACTCACAGTGATTTCTGTTCACAGAGACATGAGAAGAACAGCAATAATGAATTGAAATCTATGCTACGGTAGATCACTTACCTGCCTTGTGTTTAATTTTCACCACAAAACTTAAAGGTAGGTTGTTGCTGCAACCATTCCACAGGTGACAGCATTAACATTTACTGAATGCTTACTAGCATATGTGCCAAGTACTGGTCTAAGTGCTTCTCACAGATTCTTTCATTTGATCCTTACAATTTCTCTAAAGGATAGGTAGGATTATTACGATCCTCTATTACAGATGAAGAAACAGAAGAGTTAAGTTACTCCAAAGCTCACAGCTATGAGGGAGTAGCTGGGTTTGAACTTCAACAGATGCAGGGCCTGACTATGGAGTCCTTACACCTGGTACCACACCATGCCACTGACTCACTGTGTAAATCGTAAGAGGTGGTGCAAGGATGACAAAATGCCCTTTTTCTGGTCAGGCAAATTCTCTGCCTTAGGGGTCAGGGATCTGAAAGGTGAACTGCATCAGAATCCCAGAATCTTAGAGCTGCTTCCTCACCCACCTGGTGGGGAACAAAATGAACTGTTGGTGCACAGAGCCCAGGACCCTCCCTCACAGTCATAATTAGGCTGAGAGTGGCTTGGCTAACCAGGACAAGCATGTGGAACTAGCAGACCTGGGGCAAACCTACCCCAGCCCTAACTAAATGAGTGACCTGAAACAATTTCATAACTCTGCCAACTTCCTGCTCAGTTAGGTATAATATGCAAACCTGGAATGGGACCCCACAGGACTGTGCAGAGGTAAAGGAAACCCCACAGAAAGGGGCATGGTCACTGCAGATCATCACAATGGGACACCAACATCATGGCAAAGCAGAGTCTGAGAACTCTGGAAGACAGGGTTGGTGCTTGTGGAAGAATAATGCCATCTGTTTGCCATCTGCCCTCTGCTAAGGGTCAAGTGTGCTCAGACACCATTCTAGCCTCCCATGTCACTTAATTCTCATTGTCCCAAGAGCATAAAGCTGGTCACCAACTGAGGTGGACCATGAACCTAAGTCAGTGAGATTCTGAGTTCTGGGCTTCTTCCTTCAAACTCCACTATGGTATGAGTGCATGGGTTTGAGCTGTTAAAAAAATACCAGGTAAGACAAGAACTGATATTTCTGAAAGCTCGTTTCCTTGGCATGAAACCTTTCTGAGGCCTCAGGGGGAGTGGGGGTAGAGGGTAGGGTTGGTCATGAGCTGACCACATGACTGTGCCTGAGGAAAGGCTTGGCTTTAGAGGACCACACTGCTCCTAGGAAAACTCCAGGTCAGCAGGGCTTGGCGATAGGCTGATCACTTGAGAGTCGAGTTCTAACACCAGCTAGACCACCAAGTAGCCTATAAGTTGAACAAGCTGCTAGCCTTTTCTGTGTATTTTCTTCTTACCTATAGAATAGAGAAAAGAGTAGTAACTTGGCTCCAGAGGCACTTGTAGAATATTTAAAATTGCCACGAAGGCTTCTGGAATGCCTATGTAATGCCAACATTTCAAAAAAGCTAAATACAAACTGTGAGGCTGAATGTTGGGGATTTCTTGCAGGATTTTTCAAAGCACGGTGCTGAGCATGCCCCAGGAATGTGAGCATGGCTGATTTGTGCTGGACCCTCAGCAGATAGCACTGAATGGTTAAATATCCCTTGTGGAAACAGAGAAGTTGGTCTGATACAGTAAAGCAGCCAGCACAGAAATATCTCCCAGGACTCTGGACCTGCCATTTTCTGGACAACTGACCCAGCCAAACAAGAAGATGACATCTGAAAGCAAAATTGTTTTGAGGCTCTTTCATGGGCATTCACAAGGGGCCAGTGGGACAGCAGACAAGGAGGCTCTTCCACACTTCTATCCACCATCTCATTAACACACTGGGATGCCCTCTCTGGGCAGAGGCTCCAGGAATGTTTAGCCCATGGTTCCTGGGCCTGTGCCAGCATGAACACCAACGTTAGGAATGTGAAGCAGAGCTAAGGCTCCAGGCAAAGCTCCCCAACCACTGCGGCTTCCTCAGACCACTGAGAGATTGTTTACAAAGGAGAAGGTATATTGAGGAGACAGAAGGCCTTCTGTAGTCACATCTTTGCCACACAACTAAGCTGTTATCCAGTAAGTAAGTGATGAACTGTTTCAAAAGGTATAAGTCTGTCTTGCGCATTAGAACAGACTCTCTGAAGGAAAGGGCCTTGCCTCACTCCAGCAAACCCCCAAAGCTATGGCCTCCATCACAGTGAGCCAGGCAGGTGACTAGCTCATTGCTTTCATTCCATCCACTAATCTGCACTACCTACCTGCTCTGTTCATCTCTGAGATTTATAATGAAATCCAGTTATTGACACTGGACAGGAGGTGACATGGAAAAGGGCTGTAGAAAATGAATAAGACACCAACACCTGGATGTCAGTGCCTAGCCCAGAGTTGGCAACAATGATTCAATTTTGATGAATGGGGGCAGGCATCAGACAACACTAGTCACTCTACATAGCTGTTACGGTCTAATATCTACCTCCCAGCACTCGTGCAGCAGGCATCTCTCAGCATGACCATGAAATTAGGGAGGCATAGACAGGTGTCAATGACTGGTTCAGTAGTCATCAGAACATTACTGATTGTCTACCATATGAAAGAAACTATCGTAAAGGGGCTAGGGTTACAAAAGAGAAAAGAGAGAGAAAGCTTCTGCTCCATGGAGCTTAGATCCTAGTGGGAGAGACAAATGTGTAGGCACATAAATCAGATAATTTCAGAGTGGGACATGTGCTGGGGAGACCACAGACAGAATAACTTGTGGGGGTAGCAGTTGCCATTTTCTCTAAGGAGATTTCCAAAATAGTCTTCTGGGGGGAAAAAACACTGAATAAAGTATGTTGTTTCTAATACAGAGGAAAAACATCACCATTATGAAGATCTACTCAGCAGATTACAGTCTTTGAATTGGGAACTGAAAGGAATTTTTAGTGATTTAGTCAAGGACTTCCTCCTAGTTAAGAAAGCACACAATGAGTTCATACTCTGACGTGTTTACTCTGCTCCAAGCACATATCAGGGCAGATTAAGAATAAGAGTACAGGACCAAAAAGACATGGTCAAGCTCAAAAACAAGATAAAATGCCCAACAAAACAAATGCAAAGCAGTAGATGAGGCTGCAGAGATAGCCAGAACAAACTCCACTCAGAGGTAAGGAACTGAAGCCAGGTTTGCCATACAAAGCCTAGATTTCCCCAAAATAAGAAGCTGGTGTAAAAAATTCCTCAAGATTCCCATGTAGGACATGGTTTTCAGTTTGCTTGAACTTAAGTTCAGCCCACAGGCCAAGGCTATAGCCCTAACAAATGAACCACACACCGTGGGTCAGGTCTCATAGCCACAGCACCGCCAGGACCACCACAGAGACAGGCCTCTGAAAGCCACAATTGCACCTGGCCCTGCACTTGGGTACAGACGTAGGCAACCACAAAAATGCTACAAAGGGAGAAAAGAGAATGAGAGAACACAAAGTAAAGCAAAACAAGGCAAGTGTCAAACATTCTTCTCAAAACAAGCCTGCAAACCAGTTCCACATATGTGTAGAAATGTAATTCTTAGAAAGACTACCAATAAAATCAACTAGAATATGATTTTGAGACAGGCCAGTAAGCCAGGACAAGTGGAACAGAAAAACTTAGACAAGACAGCTGAACAAAATGGCCAAGCAATCTATAGCCAAACACAGAAAATCACCTCTTTAGAGACAACATCCAGGCTTTAGTTCTATTTCTGCTCCAGGACCATAAAAACGGCAAAACTAGGTGAGTGATGCCAGGACCAGCTCCAATGACTAAAGACCCTCTGCCCTGGCACTGACCAATTGGTGGAGATCACAACTCTGAAAAAGCACACCTGGAAAACTGATGAATATTCTGTTGAAACCCTCCTTGAGACCTCCCCTAAGATTCCCACATGCAAGAGAAAGATGAAAGCCTCAAGACAAAGGAGAGATCCAGCGCAGCTGGAAAGCAGCCCACATTATTCCCTTTCTCTTCTTCCCTCACTTCTTTCCCCACAGGCACGCATCTCCTAAACTCTAAGAGACTAGCAATCAGGGAAGCAATGGGCAGTGGCAGTTCATCCCAGGCTAACTCCCTGAACTTGTTCCCACAGGCCCGTTTTTCTGACTTCACAGTGAGCTAAGGCAGCCCAGCCTAGGCTCTCCTGGTCTTTCTTTTATGCTAAGCCCTTCCTTATTTTACTGTTCCCAGCTTTAATAAATGTACCTTCACAGTCACCTTCCTTGTGTTGTGAAATCTTTCCTGCACTAAGTCAGGAACCTACACACTACAACTGGCGCCAGGCAGAGCCTCTCAGGGCCAGATCCTTTACCCAATAAGAAGATCACTCCTGATTAAATTTATTTATGGGACATTATAAACAGGATTAAAAAACTTTTTATTATGCAAAAATTTAAATATAAAACAGAATAATGTAATAAAACCCCAGAGAGCCATCATAAAGCTTCAAAAATTATAAACTAAACAAAATCTTGTTTAATCTATATTCTCTACAATCCCCAAACCCTCAAGTTTCTCATAGGAGACCATTTCATCTGTACATACTACCATTGCACATCAAAAAAAATTAATGTTGGTAGAAGGGGGGCGGGAAACGGCAATGGAAGGAGACTTGGGGTGGTGAATATATAATACAATATACAGATGATGTATTATAGAATTGTACACCTGAAACCTATGTAATTTTATTAACCAATGTCATCCTAATAAATTTAATAAAAAGGTTAAAAAATTATGCTAATTTACTATCATAAAACATTCAGCCAGTGTTCAAATTTCGAATTGATAAAATGTTTTAAATGTACACTTAAGATATTAAAAAGATATATGGAAAGAATAACTTTTGATTTAAAAAGAAGAAATTATGAACCAGAACAGGAAAAACCCCCAAATGGGGTAAATGTTATAAATTTAAAATTCTTCAAAATGAAAAATAGAACAAACCCTAGATTGAGGGCAGTAAGGAAGAAATCAGCAAATTGAAATATAGTATAGAGATATCAGCCAGAATGTCGTAATAATAACAAGTGTGAAAGGAGAGTCTGTCAGTCTTAGCATGCTATTTCAGAACAGCATGTCAGGGAAGGCAGAAGAAGAGGAAGGTGGAGAAGGAAGAGAATGGAGGGGGAAAAGGGGAAGGAAAAAGAAGACAGATATAAAGGCAAGTGAAAGAAAGAGGAATGTGGGGAGGGTCAGGGTGAAGACGAGGGGGGGGAAGAGAGTGAGAGGTGGGCATAAAAGGAAAGATGGGGAGACTGGTGGAAAATGAAGGGAGAAGGAGGAGGACAAGAGGATTAAACAGAACACATCAATGAAAATTACAGTAATAAGTATAAGTAAACCACTTATCACAATAAATATGTAGGAGACAGCTTCTAAAATGGACCACAGTAGTCATGCCCTTGTGTGATGCCCTCTCCCTCAGTATGGGCTGTTGCCATGTGACTAACTTCTAATGTGTAGAATATGGCAAGTGTGATAAGATGTCACTTTCTGATTGCCAAAGGCAGTGATTTTTGTCTTGCTCACACTTTCTCCCTCATTTGCTCAAATGATGGAGATGCCCGCATGGTAAGGAATTGAGCCAGTTAAAAAGCTAAATCCTGCCACACGAGGGAAGATGAAGCAGTGCCTTCCCAAGCTGAGTCCTCAGATGAGACTGTGAGTGTAGCACTGCGAGTACAGCCTGTGAGAAACATTGAGGCAGAGGTACCAGCCAAGCCAGGCCCACATCCCGGACTCACATAAACCATGAGATAATACATGTTGACTATTTTAAACCACCAAATTTTGTAATTTGTTATTTAGCAATAAGTAATACAAAATGTGAATCAATTAATCTCACCCTTAACATTACCACTTTGGATAAAAGAAAGAAAAATAAAATCCAACTATATTCCACTTATAAGAGACCCAATCCCCCATACCAATAGCCTTACAAAACAAAAGAAAACCGTTCAGTAAACATAAATATAAACTGCAGTCTCTACTGTTTTGTTTTGTTTACATGTAAGATTGAATATTCAAACAAAAAGGTGTTAAAACACACATAAAACAAAAAAGTAATGATCTACCCTAAAGAAAAAATACTCAATAGAACCAGATGTAACAGTGGCCCAGACATTAGAATCAACACAGAGGGGCTTTAAAATAACAATGATTAATATGTTAAAGAATCTAGTAAAAAAGCATAGACACCACAGGTGAAGTGATGGAGAATTTCCACAGAGATATGGATACTATCTGGCCTCCATTATTCATGATGAGAAATCAACTGTTAATCTTTTTTTTTAATTTTTCAACTGTTAATCTTATTGAAGGTTCCTTTTATGTGATGAATTATTTTTCTCTTGCTACTTTCAAAATTCCCTTTTTGGCTTTAGATTTTGTCCCTTTGCACAGCCCTACATATACATGCAACATTCTAGATTCCCTGAAATATGTCAGAGCTTTTCCAAATTCCCTATGGGTATCTCATTCTCTACCTTTTCTTTTTAAGCTTTTGAGTTACCCTATTGTTTGCCTACACTGTTACCCACCTCATCAGGCAGCTGTGACATTCAATAATCACCTCTGATAATTTTGACAAATGCCTCCTGGGAAAATATTGTTTCCACTAGGCAATGTCTAAGTAACATCAAATAAAGAGCCTTGCAAGTGGTGTCTTCCAGAGAACCAGCAGATAGGAAAAACACTGATAACTCTAGAGGAATGGGGCTTAGAGTGACTCCAGTCCTTTTCTGCCCTGTCCAGTGGTTGCCAGGCTGCTGGTTTTTTGTTTTTTTTTACCATGATTGGAGCTGTTGGTTTTCCAGGGTACTGCTTAGTTGGGGAGAAGAGGATGGGAATAAGACAGTTTAAAATGCCACAAAGCTCACTGTCTTTACTGAGAGTCACAAAATTTTTTTTTGAACAAATATTCCTGGATTGCTGTAAGCCTTTAGTTAATTTTCAGATTCTGGAAAAATAGATTTTGACCACTTTCATTGCTTTTATGGAAGAGAGGCTTTTCAGAGGTTCTTACTTCACCATTTTCACTGACACCACCCAAAACTATAAAACAGAACCAAAAAGAATTTCTAGCATAGTATTGCATGAAATCATGCATTTAACAGACTGGAGAGAGCAAAGAACCAATGAAATTGAAAACAAGTCATTAGAAATTACTCAAAATGAAACACAAAGATCATGGAAAATAAAATGGGACAGGGTAGGCAAAATAATATGACAACATCAAATGAAATAGCATACATTTAATTGGAGTTCTAATAGGAGAAGAGAAAAATGGGGCAGAAGAGTGAAGAGACAATGGACAAGAATTTCCCAAAATAACTAAATACAACACATAACATATCTAAGAAGCTCAGAAAAATCCTAGGAAGGGTGCTTTTATAAAGTCCTTGAATACTTGCTGAAATAACAGAATATTTTTTGAACACAGACTATCATAAGTTTTTAAAAAACTAATTTCAAAGGCAACCACTAAAAAAGTAACAAAAAAGGGCACAAATAAAAAGTCAATAAAGAAGATAAAATGGAATTCTAAAATACATTGATTCATCTCCACTGTCCACTGCTCCCACAAAAAAAAAAACCTTCATGAAACTAGCAATAGAAGAACAAAGAACAAAT
>VMDR010009068.1:0-34558 GCA_007922815.1 Macrotus californicus
TCATATTATTTCTTCAGTTTGAATTATTACTTAGCTCTAGTATGGCATCAGGAAAATATAGAAATTAGATCAAATATGGGCTCATAAAAGTTAACTTTGCTGTTATGTGTGCTGTATTGAGTTAGTATCTGTGAAAACTGATTTCTTAATGTTTTTTAAATTGAATAAATAAAGTTGAAGAATATTAAAACAAAGATTGAAAAGGTTTAAATATGTATACATATACATGTCTAAATAGATAATTTTCCCCACAACTTCACTAGCATTAAAATGTAAAAATAATAAACTGGCTGCAAATGCAGGTCAATTAAACAGGTTTAGGGTAAAAAACACTGAAAGTTATTATTTAAGATTATGACAACAAAATTTTTAATGTTTTTTTTTTAGAAAAAGTTGCTATGTCATTGAATTGCTCTTTATCTCTCAGAGATATTAAACATCTAGTATCCAGGTTCCTTTGTGCACTTGTCATAGGTCTTGAAGTGTTCAGAATGATGAACGTCTGTTCCTAAATCAAACATTTGCCTTAAAAATAATAGTCAACTAAAAAATAATAATAATAATCATAATAGTCAACTTTTTTAAGAGGTCTGTGTAGATTGATAACTCACTTATTTACAGGCAATACAACACCTAATTGTCAGGGACAGTCTCAATGTGTGCTTCAGATGATTAATATTCCTTAGATGCTGTGATGGGGAAAAGTGCACACATTCATTTTCACAGGAAAGACATAAAAGATTACACAAAACTGCTCTTTCAAGCTCATTACACTCCATTAATATTGCACATGAACTTGATTTCCTATAGTAAAAAAACAGCCTTTGAAGAAATATAATTTACCTTCTGGTGTTCCGACTGCTAAGATCTTATAGATTTTTATTTATATCAACTGATAATTAGCTAATCTCAAAACACATTTTTATATTTTACTATGAAGTATAAAAATCTCATTAATTTTCCTCACATCTTCCCTAATGGAAATAGATTTTTACTCATATGTCCACTCAATTTTAGAATGCTTTTTTGTTGTTGTTGAGAAAGTGTCATTCTTTTCCATTGGATATTGAGGCTCAATGGACAAAACATGTCAAAGGTGCTTGATTCTTCCCTGAGATGATGAGACAATAACTTCAGGTCATTACTGATCTGAACAGCTGTATCGTCCTCTCAACTTTTCAGAGACATCACCTATATATACTCTACATAAGGCACAGGTGGCAAACACAAGGCCCACAGGCTGAATCCAGCCCTCCACCTTGTTTTATCCAGCCCGGCACCTTATTTCTACCCGGTGGCAGCGCCAAGCTCCTTGCCCCTAGTTAAGGAGTAATTACATTTCTACAGTCCTAAAGTTACACTCGGCCCTTTGAAGGCCACCACGAGGCTGATGTGGCCCCCCGTGAGAATGCATTTGCCACCCCGCATTAAGGCATGCACTGACTTTCTGGACTCTCCTCCCAGAGTGTCTTCAGAAACCAAACTTCCTGGGACATACGAAATAGATAGTCAACCCTACCACATCTTTTGAAGTGGCTTAGAGTCATCCTTCTACGTACTAGGAAAATTCTGAGAATTCTGGAAGTGCAGAGGACATAGACTCTGAGATTCTGTGCAGCAGAAGAAACTTTGAGGGAAAGAGCAGGCCAAACTCTACAGAAATGCTGGTGGAGAGAGAAAAGGCATCCTGCAGGTCCAATTTTAGGTAGCTCTGCTTCAACCTCAAAAGGAGTTTAGAGCTCACTCTGTTGTACATCCTCATTTTGGGGAACATATCTTCATCCTTTACATCAAAAATAGATATTTGAGGCAATAAGCATTCAGACATTAAACTGTGAAATAAAGATTGAATAGATGATCGAATTTAGCATCTTCGCGAAAGCATATTGGTACTTAAGAGGTAACCAGAAAACAGAAAGAGCATAATAGACTCTTCTAAGTGAAGTTTGATGGCTCTTAAAAATTTGTAAATTCTCAATTTTCATCCGAACTTAATTATTTTGTGGGTTCAATTTCTGTTTCCAACAAAACACAACTTCCTAGTACTACGGAAGAAAAGACTTATAACATGGGTTTTGTGGAGCTCAAATAGCTCTTAAAAACAATATCTTGATGAGTTAAGTGTAAATGAGCCAAAACATATGGATTAAATGTCCCTTTAAATACACATGGCTTTAAAAATTAAGGGAAAAAAGGTTTTGGCAAAATGTGTTTCAAATTTGGTTGAAAGAAAACATTTGAAAGAAATAGTTTGAGGGACTGGACTAACCCAAAACATACCTGAGCTCTTCCAACCTTCTATTGTACAACCAACTCTAACACATATGGATTTTATACTATAATTCTCCTACCACACCCACCCTGAGTTCTGAGTTCTTAGTCTTTCTTCCAATGTTGGAAGTCATTAAAAACAGTCATGGTGTCAGTACTCTATTGAAGAGACCATAACCTACTACTGTGATCAGTTTCAGTCAAATACAATGAATGGCTTATGGGTCATCACCTTACAAAAACAAAAATATTTTTGTTTGAAACTCATAATATATATTTCTCATTAGCCCCCATTAGATAGTAAGACTACATCATAGATAGAAGAACTGGCCAGAATATGAAATGTCAGGATATCCATGTGGTGACTCCTTACTTAACATCAAGTAACAGACAAAGGCCAATGGGAGAAACACCAAAGCACAACTTGAGTTAGGTGAGGCAATTTTGACCTCTGGGGAAAAAAGTTCAAAAGGCACTTGTTCAAATGGAGATGACTAGGAGCAAAGACAACTGGCCAATCTGGAAGTGAATCCACAAAGTGACAGGTCCTAAAACCTATGCCACCCATGTTTTATGTTTGTCTTCAAAGTTGCCACTCCCCCCACACACCACACAGATTATAACCCTATCATCATGCAACTGTACAGGCAAGGATATTTACTTCCAGTACAGGATTGGGGCTAATAAACACTGACAATTTTAGTTATCAAATAAACCATTAGCTTTATGAATTTGTCAAATTATCTGTGTTGCTATCCCATTGTTTCAAATAAATTTCACCATCTCCACTGAAGCAGGTAGAATGCTTATGTATTGCCACTCTCTCCCATATTACACTTGAAAAATAACCAGTGATGCAAATAAATGACTCTAGTCATTATGCCACTAAATTACCCTAATTAGCATGTACCCTCATCTAAGTAATCTAGTTATTTGTGCCACTAAAGTGCATTGTATTAATTCAATGACTGAGGGTTTTTTTCCCAGATTTATTGAGTTTATCATATATGCCTCAGACTGTCTGGAAAAAGTCCAGCCCTTGAGAACGGTTTTCATGACATCAATGTAACCTGCCAGCCAAGGAGAGTGGACTGGAATGCACATAAGTGACCAATGACAACTTCATCATATAGTCAATAGGGGCAGTAGACCCCACTGAGTGAGCATGTGTACTGTGTGGCTGTGCATTCAATATGACTGAGTGAGCAGAGATAAAAATCTGCATCACATGTTGCATTAAGCTTGAACATTCCTCTCTGAAACTATTCTGATTCAGAAGGCTTTTGGGGACACTGCAATGAGTGCAGTGCAAATACAAGTGTGGCACAAGTACTTCAAAGATGGTCTAGAATCTGTTGAAAGTGATCCACATTCTAGAAGGCCTACAAGCAGAACACCTCAGTATATTGAACATGTACAGGCTGCAATAAACAAAGATTGGCTACTGACAGTGCGAGAACTAGAAGCTGATCTGGGGATTCCGAAAACTACTGTGTCTAAGATTTTGACACAGGATCTTAGCATGAAATGTGTCATGGTAGCAGCTTCTGCTACCGGAGCAGAAGGAATATTGTGCTATAGTTGCTAATGACTTGATTCAAACCGCTACCACTGAACCAGGTGTCCTCAAGAAGGTCATAACCAGAGATGAATGGCAGGTCTATGGCTATGACCCAGAAACCAAAGCCCGGTCATCCCAATGGAAGTCGCCTGGTTCTCCACACCCAAAGAAAGCATGGCAAAGTCACAGCAAGATCAAGACCACGTTAACTGTTTTTTGATTAGGAAGGTGTTGTCCATCACGAGTAGGGCCCTCCAAGCCAAATAATTAATAAGGAGTACTACCTCAACGTTCTTCGTCAGTTTAGAGAAGCAATATGATGAAAACAGCTGCAGCTATGAGCAACTAGTGATTGGTAGCTTCGTCATGACAATGTGCCCACTCATATATCATGTCTAGTGCAGAGATTTTTGGTGAAACATTGAATCACCCAGGCAACTCAGATCCCTACAGCCCAGATTTGGCACCCTACAACTTCTGGCTTTTTCCAAAACTAAAATCACCTTTGAAAGGGAAGAGATTTCAGACCATCAGTGAGATTCAGGAAAATACGACAGGGCAGCTGATAGTGATTCCAACAAAGGATTTTGCAGAGTGTTGTGAACAATGCAAGAGATGCTGGGAGAACCATGTGAGGTCCCAAGGTGCCTACTTTGAAAGGGACTGAGGTGTCATTGTCCTATGTACAATGTTTCTTGTATCTTGTATCTCCTTCAATAAATGTCTCTACTTTTCATAGTGCATGGCTGGATACTTCCTGGACACGCATAAGTTTAAGGTGTACAGCATAATTATTTGAATTACATATATTGTGAAATTATTACCACAAGTTTAGTTAATATCCATCATCTCATATAGGTACAAAAGAAAAGAAAAAATATTTTTCTTTTGTAATGAGAACTCAGGATTTATATGAGGTCTATCTAGAAGGTATCTAGCCATGTAATGTGAAAAACAGAGACATTTATTGAAGAAGATAAACTATACATTGTACATAGGACAATGACACTTCAGTCCACTTGAAAGAAGGCACCTTGGGACCTCAAACAGTTCTCCCAGTCACCATCAGCTGTCCTGTCATATTTTCCTGAATCTTATCAATGGTCTGAAATCTCTTCCCTTTCAAAGGTGATTTTAGTTTTGGAAAAAGCCAGAAGTTGCAGGGTGCCGAATCTGGGCTGTAGGGGTCTGAGTCACCTGGGTGATTTGATGTTTTGACAAAAAAACTCTGCAGAAGATGTGATGCATGAGTGGGCACATTGTCATGATGAAGCTGCCAATCACCAATTACTCATAGATGCAACCCTCTGAATCATCTGAATAGTTTCTACAAAGGAATGTTCAAACTTAATGCAAAATGTGATGCAGATTCGTTGCTCTACTTGCTCAGCCATTTTGAATGTGATGGCCACACAGTACACATGCTCACTCAACAACATCTATTGACCCTACTGACCAGTACAATGAAGTTGTCATTGCTCAAGCATGTGCATTCCAGTTCATTTTCCTTGGCTGCCAGGTTATATCAATGTCATGCAAACCCTTTCTGTTTTATTAAGAATGGCTTGACTTTTTCTGGACAGACCTCAGATATACCATACATCAGTGTTCACTGCAATCATCACGTTGGAGAGTCCATCCCTCTCTTCTAACTGGAAATTTGCACCTTTCAAGCATCTTCACCCAATTCCCTTTCTCCACCACCCCCAGCCTTTGGTAATCACAAATATGATCTCTTTTGGTATGAGTTTTGCTTTTTGTTTTTAGATTACATATTTTACTGACATAATACAATATAGTTGACCCTTGAACAGCATAGGGTTAGAAGCACTAACAATGCACAATCAAAAATCTACATATAACTTCTGACTACCCAAAAACTTAACTGCTGATAGTCTACTGTTGACTGAAAGCTTTACTGATAACATAAATTGTTGATTAACACCTATTTTGAATGTCATGTGTATTATATACTCTATTCTTAAAAGTAAGCTAGAGAAAAAAGTTATTAAGAATATAAGAAAGAGAAGATACACTTACAGTACTCTATGTATCAAGAACAATCCGCACATAAGTGGACCTAAGCAGATCAAATCCATTGTTCAAGTGTCAGGTATCAGCTCTGTTTGTCTGTCTGTCTTACTTAGTTCACTTAGCATAATGCCCTCATGGTTCACCCATGTTGTCATATGAAAAGACTTCTTCCTATTTATGGCTGAATAATATTTATTATACATATAAATCACAACTTGTTATATATATCTCACAATTTCTGTATGCATTCAGCCACAGGTGGACACTTAGGTTGTTTCCATGTCTTGGCTCCAGTAGATAATGCTGTTATAAACATGGGATGCAGATACATATCTCTTCAACATAATGTTTTCATTTCCTTCAGATCTATTCCCAGAAATGGAATTGCCAAATCATACAGTAGTTCTATTTTTAATTTTCTGAAGATCCTCCCTACTGTTTTCCATAGTGGCTGTATCATTTGCAATTCCACCAACAGTGCATAAGAGTTCCCTTTCTCCACATTCTTGCCAGCATTTGTTATCTTTTGTCAAAGACTGAGGCTTTATACACACCAGATCAAATCTACCTTTCTAAGACCATTATTGAGGACTTTCATTAAAAAAAAAAGAAATAATAACATTTTAAAATGTCTTACAAAAAGAGTTGTGATCTGAATTGCTTTACCTGAGAAACAATGTCTAAAGCAACAATTCGAATCGCTGTATGCTGTTAGAGGCCTAAAAGAAAAATCGAGAGCCTGAAGGTGGGGTGTGGTAGCATAGTGGGGGGTGGGTGAGAGGGGAGGGGAATGTGCTCTCAATGAAAGTGATAACCTGTCTAACATGTGACTAAAATGCACTGACAGGGCAATTGAAGAGATAAACAGTGGATTTGTCTCCGGGAGGGTCAGCCTGGCCTCATTCCCATGCTCTAATTTCCTTTTAAAGGCATGGTGTAACTGCAGCTTTATGTGTTGAGTTGAGGATTTACTTGAAATATACTTAGACATACTGCTTCTGCACGAGGGAATTGATGCAAGTTCTTAAAATTCCTGCAGCTCTGTCCTTGGGGAGCAAACACTCTATCACTAAATCCCATAATGTGCCACCTTGCCAATACTGCTAAACCCCAGATCAGTTATCTCCTCTGTGGGCTGGGGTCCGCGCGGATGGAATTTTTAAACCTAAGAGTTATCCAGACTGTGACAGGGTCAAAAATTGCTGTAACAGCAATTCTCTTGTCCAGGATAAAATAATTCCCTTGTATTTTATGCCTGTCTGTTGTCTTCAGACATGGAAGCTATTATTATCCTTTCTGTGGTAGATTTTTTTAAGTATA
Organism: Macrotus californicus; assembly: GCA_007922815.1. Lineage (NCBI taxonomy): Eukaryota > Metazoa > Chordata > Mammalia > Chiroptera > Phyllostomidae > Macrotus > Macrotus californicus. Next base: position 7,187 of record VMDR010009068.1, read on the forward strand.
TTCTGCTGTGTTTTTTCACAGACTTGGAAGCACTTTTCAAAAATGTGTTTGTTCACGTCTGCCGAAGGACATAAATATAAATAAGTATCAGTAGAAATAGACTTAACTCCAAGAAATAACATGTCCCACTACATGATAGGTAATTACAGCAATTCTCCTTAATGTGAAAAGATAATGCTCAAAATTATTCACGTGATGTCTTTCCAACTTACTCATGGAAAATACTCTGATGGTGGCTTCTTCTTATGGAGGAGCTAAGGTTCAAATTTACCTCAGATCCCAGCATTCATTCAGAGTCATTTGTCACTGCTAATGTTTTCCCACGGAACTGCACTGCATGTGGGGAGAAGAATCCGCCTGCTCTCCGAGAGGAAGCCTTGAGAGTTGGCTGCTGTGCGGTTGGCAGAGAGGTTGTGGTGAACGCTGAGAACCACCATCTCATAATCATATGTTTGAAGCTTTAAATCATGACTGTCAAAATTCGAAGCTGGAGAATTGTGGACCACTTTGGAGAATCAGAGATGTACTACAGACTAACAATAAAACCAGCAACATGTACAAGGAACCTTTGCATTTTACCCAAGGTGTCTTTGGCATAAATGTCATTATAGTCTCCTCAACACCTTGGAGCATGTACCCTGGAAGCAGAAGACCCAAGTTCACATTCTGGCTTGGCAACTTGCCAGCATGTTATTTAACCTCTCTGACACTCAATTGACCCTTAAATTTAAAAGATCAAATAATAGCGATAAAGGATTAAAGGGTGTTACATATATAAAAGGATTTTGTGTGCAATGAGTTTCTTTGTATCAACAATCATCTCCTAAAGCATACTGCTCTCAAAACACCTAGAACCCCACATCACGTGAGAATGCAAACTTTCAAGATCAAAGACCCCGCTGCTGATTCCGTCATAACTTTCCTTCTGCCACCTTCGGTGGGGTATGTTTCCTCACACACACGAAACAAGAACAGGGCTTATCACAGATCAAAAGGCTCAGTAGATTTAATTAAATCTCTAATATATTGAACTGACATGATTGACCTTCCAGATATGTCAGTGTAACAGCATGCCTCGTGCCAAAATGAAGGTTCTGGAAGATCAGGCCACTCCCATACCGAGCCTTCCATTAGATGGTCAGACTCAGACATCCCAAAGACACCATCTCTGCGTACCGGTGGTCCCCACCCATGCTACTGATGGGTGCTATGAACGCGGAAAGGGCGAGGGCAAAGTCCTCACATGCTCCCAGAACACAGGACAATGAGCCGGAATCCAAAGACCGGTGGAGTTTTTTAAGAATTAAAAACTAAAAAAAATTAAAACACACATGCAAAGCATCACAGAGTAGGAGGTAAAATAGCAAATTGTAGACCAGAGGGAGTGGGTGAGCCAGATATTCTAACAACACATAGCAATACAACTTTATATAATGCTGCTTGAAAGCAGGACGATAAAAATAGATTTAAAACCTGCATCCGGTGTACTCCCTGTGCCAGGCACCCTGCCAGGAATTGGTTTGTAACCTGAACAATTGGAGATGGACTAACTAATTTTCAACAAAGTAGCAAAATAAAAGAGCTAACATTAAGTTTGAGCTTATTCTACACCAGACACTGCCCAACTCCACATGCATCTACTCATTTAATCCAGTAACTTGTCTCAAGTTGCACACATTGTGAGGGGTGGAGAGAAAGGGACAATGTTACAGAGAGAAAGAATCTCTCCACTCACTGTCAAGGAGTATTTTCAGCCTGCAGGGGCTATAGGAGATTGTCTAACCTGTAGGGGCTAGAAATCCAGTAGACTTCACCCCCCCACCACCACCACCACCCGTTTCATAGATGAGGAAGCTGAGACCAGAAAGACTCACTGCCTGGCGGACACCACATTGCTAATTAGTGGTAGAGGGGGACTAGATCCAAGTGCCCTCTGCCGTTTTACAACTCTGCGTAAGCACGGAAACAGTGGCCCCAGACCACAGGAAAAGACTCTCCCCACTTAAAATCCAAGTTTAAAAGAAAGAGTCAGATGCATTTTTTTCTGCCATGCTTCTGTATGTTCAAAGCCATAAAGTTTGTCATCCTTTCACTTCCAAAGCAAGTTCATCACCATCTCACGGGGGATATTTAATGAGTGCTTGCATATGAATTGCTGGACCAAACTTGTGAATAAACAGAATGAGCTTATGAGGGAAGTCATTTAAAACCACAAACAGTTACTGAGAATTACTGCATGGAGGAGAGGGCAATAGGTATTGTGGGAATTCCAAAAAAGAACAGATGACTGTTTGCCATCCACAGAGGGGAAAAACATGTTCACAAATGACCGCTGTCTAGTCAGAACACAAGAAGTGGCCCAGGAGTGCGGAAAAAAGGAAGAACTCCAAATGAGAAAAATAGGTAAGGCTGTTGAGAAAAATTAATGAAATTGAGGTTCATCCCATGTGGAAGAAATGACACTGAATTATTCAACTATAGGTTCTTCTAACTGAATGTTCCAGATTTAACATATCTTAACACTCAGTGGCAGTATGAAAAGGGCATTTATATCTTTTCTAATTTGAAGGGAAAAAGGAAAAGGAATAAATATTATTTTTAATCCAGAAATTCAAGCTGAAGTTGACATTTGTTATGTTCTTATCTTAATTGACCTAAGTAATTAATTTATGGAAAAAGCAGCAAATTTATTTCAGCAATGTGTAGTGGTACTTGTTGACCAAAAAACACATCTAATTTGCTATATGAGTAAATATCCACACATTAGTATTTCATTATTACCATTACAATAGGCAGAAATAAATCAACTCCTAGGTTATCTAAAAACATACACAAGACTGTGATTTTAAGTTTTAAAATGTGCAGGAGTGTCATGTCATGACAATGTTAAACACTTTAGAATGTCAAAGTTAAAGGAAGCTGAAGATCCTCTGGTCCAATCATTCCATCAATGAAATCTCTTCTACAACATCCCCACCAAGTGGTCATCCACTTTATGCTTGGTTGCCTAGAGGTCCAGAATATTCTCCCTAGGCAGATAATTTCAGCCTTGAACTATGGTCATAAAACAAAACAAAACAAAACCAAAAAAAAAAAAAAAACCAGCCCAAATATGTCTCCCTGAAGTTCCTAACCATTACACCAACTTCAGTCTTTGGAGGCACCTGCTCTCTCTTCCACAGGACAATTTGATGGTTGTAGTAGTAATGATGTTCCTTGTCTTCCCTCTCTCAAACCACCCCTAAGTCTTCTATTCTTTGAGCTTAGTCTTCCCAGTCTTCTTAACCTTTCTCACATAATATGGCTTTCAGTTCAACAACTATCCTGAGGGTCTCCTCTGGACTCATTCCGTTTTGTCAACATCTCCCTCATTTGCTGGTGCACAGGTTAAAACACTATGCTCAGAAGTGGACAGACAACAGGGAATAATGAGACCAGTAGTCAATCTCCTTCTTCTAATATTGTTGTCCTACTTCAATGCCCTAGGATCATATTTGCTTTCATTAAGTTATGTCCTAGAGGGAATCGAGCAACATATAAGGATCTATATAATATCTGAAGAACAAAGGTTTTTTTCCTAAGAAGGTAAGAAAAACAAATTTTGTTCATAGGTTTCCAAGATAGAAACCAATTATAAAGTTCATTTCAAGGGTTCAGATCAATCTAATATCTTTTATAAAAATATTTTTATTGATTATGCTGTTAGAGTTGTTCCAATTTTTCTCCCTTTTACCCCCTCTCCCTGGTATCGCCATTTCCTCCAGCAATCCACCCCTCTTAGTTCATGTCCATGGGTCATATATATAAGTTCTTTGGCTTTTCCATTTCCTATGCTATTCTCAACATACCCCTGTCTATTTTGTACCTACCAATTATGCTTCTTAATCCTGTACCTGTTCCCCCCATTCTTCCCCTTCTCGCTCCCAACTGATAACCCTCCATATGATCTCCACATCTATGAATCTGTTCCTGTTCTTGTTGTTTGCTTAGTTTGTTTTTATAGATTCAGTTGTTGACAGTTATGAATTTGTTGCCATTTTAATGTTTGTAGTTTTGATCATCTTTTTCTCAAATAAGTCTCATTAACATTTCATGTAATAAAGGCTTGGTGACGATAAACTCCTTTAGCTACCTTGTCTGGGAAGCACTTTATCTGCCCTTCCATTCTAAATGATAGCTTTGCCAGATACAGTAATCTAGGTTTAGGTCCTTGCTTTTCATCACTTTGAATACTTGTCAATCCCTTCTAGCCTGACAAGTTTCTTTTGAGAAATCATCTGACAGTCCTATGGGAACTCCTTTGTAGGTAACTGTTTCCTTTCCTCTTGCTGCTTTTAAAATTCTCTCTATATCTTTAACCTTTGACATTTTAATTATGATGTGTCTTGGTACAGTCCTCTTTGGGTCCAACTTGTTTTGGATTCTCTGTGCTTCCTGGACTGGTATGTCTGTTTCCCTTGCCAAGCTAAGGAAGTTTTCTTTCATTATTTTTTCAAATAGATTTCCAATTTCTTGTTCTTTTTCTTCTCCTTCTGGCATCCCTATGATTCAGATGTTGGCACATTTGGGGGTATACCAGAGGGTCTTTATACTACCCTCACTTTTTAAATTGTTTTTTTCTTCTGCCTGTTCTGGTTGAATGCTTATTTCTTCCTTTTGTTCCAAATCATTGATTTGAATCCTGGTTTCATTACCTCCACTGATGGTTCCCTGTAGATTTTTTTTTATTTCAGTTAGTGTAACCTTCATTTCTTTCTGGAGGTTTTTTTTATGCTGTTGCTGTACTCAATGAGTTCTTTGAGCATCTTAATCACCAGTGTTTTGAACTGTGTATCTAATTTGGTTATCTCCATTTCACTTAGTTCTTTTCCTGGGGTTTTGTTCTGTTCTTTCATTTAGGCCATATTTTTTTGTCTCCTCAATTTGACAGCCTCCCTGTGTTTGTTTCTGTGTATCAGGTAGAGCTGCTTTCACTCCTTATCTTAGTATCATGGTCTATTGTAGAAAAGGCACCTGTAAACCATGTGGGGCAGAGCCTTAGGTAGTCACCAGGGTGGGCAACCCACTTCACTGCTTTGTGGCTCTATGTGTGGGGAGGGATCAGAGAGGGGATAATGCCACTGTCTGGCTTCTGGAGGTTTGCCCAGCACTCGTCCTGTTTCCAGTTACTTCCCTCACTCCTGGTATGCGACTAGTGTCCTTCCAGCAGTTGCCCTGGTGCTTAATTCCAGAGCAACTGGTTCTGCGTATGTTCTAAGTCCAAGCAGGCCTTTTAAGCAGAGTTTCCTGAAGTTTCTTCCATCCAACCATTTCTTACACTACCCCAAACCCCACTGGTTTTTACAGCCAGAAGTTAGGGGGATTTATCTTCCCAGTGCTGGAACTTCAGGCTGTGCGGCCTGGCCTGGGGCTGGGATCACTCGTTCCCAATGTATTCCTCTTGATTTTTATCCACCATTTGTGAATGTGGGACTTCCCATTCTGCCACCACCACCTCTCCATGCCACACCTCGTCTCCACACCTCTCCAGCCCTCTCGATACCTCTGCCCTTCTTCCCCGTCTGGATGAATGTGGCTTCTTTAAAACCTTTGTTGTCAGACTCCTATACAGTTCGATTTTCTGATGGTTCTAAGTGTTACTTGCTTTGAAGTCTAGTTGTAATTCTTTCGGTGGTTGTGCGAGGAGGCAAAGTATGTTTACCTATGCCTCCATCTTGACTGGAAGTCCAATCTAACATCTTAAAGTTGTTCTACTCAATGTGGTAACTATCATAGGACCCTAGGGTTATAGGATGTCTGAACCCCCTTTTATGATTTGAGGAGACATGGGCCTCAGTAGGGCTAGACCAGCCACAGGTCTGCAGAGATGCAGGGGCAGGGTAAACAATTCTGTGGAACAAGCAAAATTAATGAGAGGCACTAAGGACTGGAAGAATGAGCCAGGCTGGGGTCTGTAACAGATACCTAGAGCCCAAATACCATGAACAGCAAATAAGAAGTTTGATTCTAAAAGGAGATCATGGGGTTGGATAAGTGGAGTCCTGAGTTCAGAACTGTGTAGAGACAGGAGAGGTTGTAGACCTTAGCCATTGGGTACAGTGATCTGGCACAAGAGCTGGAAATCTTGTAGATGAGGAATTTCACAGAATATGATACCTAAAAATGCCAAAAACCTGTTCAGGATCTGCAACTCAGTCATTAACAAATACTAGCAAAGCAATGAAATGTTGAAATACATTTAAAAACATTAAGTACATTTGCCCTGGCCGAGAGGCTAAGTTGGTTGGAGCAACATCCCATACACCAAAATATTGCAGGATCGATTCTTGATCATGGCACATACCTAGGTTGTGGGTTCAATCCCTGGTTGGGGCACATACAAGGAAACCGAATGATGTTTCTCTCTCACATCAATGTTTCTCTCTCTCTTCCTCTCTCTCTAAAATCAATTTAAAAATTGTGGGTTAGGATTAAAAATATACACATATTAAATAAATTTTGAAATATAGACAAATAAATATGCTCATATTTAGAGAGATATGATAAAAACAGGTGGAAAGAACATGATTCAAGAAACATAATAGTGTGTCTCATGTCTTTGAAAGTAACAGAGTAACTAAATATTCCTTAGGATTATTTTTAAAATGACACTCCAATTTACTAAACTCTAGAGCAGGTGGAAAACTCAAATGCCCACAGAAGCCAGAAAAATAACATAAATGTGTAAAGGAACCAGGTCTACTACCATGGAGAGTGTTGGGGACCTTGGCAATTGGGACAGACCATGCCCCATCTAAAGAGGTCAGCCCCTGCTGGATTTTGCTTGATGTCACCATGCAGGAAGGTGCCCAGTGTTATAGTATCTTCTGATTTCTCAAAAGAAGCTGGAAATCAGAATGTGTGTGTGTGTGTGTGTGTGTGTGTGTGTGTGTGTGTGAGTGTGTATACAAGCTTACACATGCGTATGTACATGCTAGAGAGAAAGAGATGAGTGATCTTGATTTTAAATGTTGACAAGATATTGATTTTTTTAGCACTTTGTACTACCCTAAAGATCCCAAGGCTTAAAGAGGTTAAGTTTGACTAATATGTAAGCTGACAACTATGTGACTACACTCACCACATTATAGACCACAGTGAACAATGGAGGTAGCTGTTGGGTGGCCTCAATAACACAGGACAATGCAGAAAGAAGTGCTTAGGGAAGGCTGTTGGCAGATCTTTACCATACAGCTTCCCTGAGGAGAGAAATTAACATCTATTTTTTTCCTGCTGTCTCAGTAGGGCTGGCACAATGCTTGGCCCATAGTACATCCTTGAAAAATAGCCATTGAATGAACATATAAGATTCAATACAGAAAAGAGAAATCATTGGTGGATGACTCAATTATCATTATATTATTAATTTATTCAGAAAAAGGATTATAATCATATCATTTAACACCCTGAAGTAGATCACACCTATCAGATGAACATTCACAAGAAAGAAAAGAAAAACTTCTGACTCGGGGAGAAAAATAAATCACTGGAGGTATTTTTGGCTAAACATAAAATATTAAAACACACATTTCTCCGCATTTGCTCTTAAAATTCCTGTATACGAGAGGAAAAGAACTACAGGACCCAAGCCCTGAGGACAAAGGAAACCCAGAATGGCAAGACAATAGAGAAGACTGAAAAACCACACCTCAGACACTGGAAAGTGAATGGGCAGATAACAGCCAACAGGACAAGGCCAAAACCTGGTGCCTAGAGAGGGAGGTACAAAAAGAAACAACTCGGGTTACAGCTCCGAACCCTGGAAAAGCTCAGGAATTGTCAGACCAGAGACCTCTGAGTGTGGGGCCCAGGGAGTATGCAAAAGAAGATTGGTTGAAGGTTAGTAGAAGATGCAATGAGTTAACCCAGTTCCTCTTTTACCCCATATAACCCGATGACTTCTTCCCAAAGCAGGCAGAAGACAAGAGGTTAATTTCTGAAGAGGTTTGCAGCTTTCAGGAGGAGGGTAAAACCCTGTAGTATTAGTTATCTGGTTGGCAATAATGCTTTGTAACAAACAACCACAAAAACATAGTGGTATTCAACAATAACAATTTAGTGCTTTATGAATATGGGGTTGGCTGGAGACGCTCACATGCTGAGAGATTGGTTTGTGGATCTAGGCTTGCTTTGGCTGGGGTGACTAGGGTAACTCCGCTCTGATCCACAAGCATCTCATCTTCCAGCAGGAGGGTTCAAAATGTCCTCCTGCTGATGACAGGCCTGAAAGAAAGGCCAAAATGCACAAGGCTTTGGAGCCCTAAACTTGGAAGTGACACGCTGTCAATTCAGCCATATTTTATTGCCCAGAGGAAGTAACAAGCCAGCCCAGATTTCAATCTCAGAAAAAGAAACTCCGCCTCTGCAGTAGGACTGCAGAGTCAAAAATAAGGCAAAAGATGTGAATACAGGGAGGCGTGAAGAACAGACGCTGTTATTGCCGTCTGTCACACCTGCACTAAAAAAGGAGGCAATTAAGTGAAAGCCTGCCTACTGAGCAGTGAGACTCCCACACTCCATGCCCACGTTCAGCTCTGAGAACACTGGCCTCCAGCCTTCTACCTCCCAGACAGTGTAAAAGTCCTCCCAGGGAAAGCAATGAACAGAGAAGAACTAAGATTCAGACATTTGGGGACTCCCTCTCGTGAGCAATCTGGCTTCACCCCTTGTTAATCTTCCATGAAGCACATTGCCAATACCTTTTTTAATGCCTCACTTATAATTGTAAATGAACAACCTAGGTTCACCAGAAATTGGAGGAAATCTCCTAACACAAAAGGCAGAAACTGAAGAAAACAAGCAAAAAAACAAGTAGAGAAAGAGGAAAGACAGTGTTGCAGGGAGCAGAGAAAAAAAATTGAGATGCCTCAAATCTGTCAAATTGTAAATTTAAGTGATTAATTTTTTTAAAAAAATGTCAAAAGAAGAACAAAAGGCAAGAGATGGACCATCAGGAGAGAAAGGAAAAAAATCTAATAAGTGATTAGAAGAATTTCAATGTGTGCAAGTAAAGGGCTATTTACAAGACGAAAGTCCCTGAAACATCAAAATGACTTAGTCACAATGTATAGATCAGGTAAACAAAGCAAATTGTACATGTCCTGCATTTCTCAATAGCAGATAACCTAGTTATGATGTTATCCACACAGGTATTCCACTTCATTTCCATTGTATTAAATGCCAAAGTTGTGAATAGATGCAAGAATCACATCAGAGGGGGGGAAAAAGACATTTTATTATCAGGAAGTTCCGATGTTTTTTTTAATATATTTTATTAATTATGCTATTACAGTTGTCCCATTTATACAGTCAGCAGCTTCTGAAAAGAAACCACTGGGGTCAAGGTTGAAGGACAAGATTCTTAGGCAGAGCCATCACCTCCCTTGTCTACTCCCTGGGAGTATTCAAGTCTGTCACTGCTCACTGAACGCTCCTTATCTCACTTGGCGTCTGGCAACTTTTTTAGTGCACCACGTTCTGTGACTAGTACTGTTAACAAACCCAACCCACTGTGAGGCACACTCTCCAAAGCACATGCTCCCGTCCTCCCCGCAAAGATGGCACCAGGACTCTAATAAAAGCTTCAGTTAATTATCAGAGTACCTGGCTCAACATGGTCCTTGAAGACCTCTACCTTTTAAATCAATTTATTAGGAGTTGCTAGTTTTGGTTGATTGCTTACTATGTGCCAAGCACTGTCCTAAGTGCCTGGTGTTCAAAAGCTCATTTTACTCTCAAAAACTTCTATGTGGCAGGCAGTATTTTTATTTTAATAGCACTATTATTAGTCCTTGTTCCAGATAAGTACCACTCTCAAAAACAGAAAGATTAAGTACAACAGCAGGATTTTTAACCCAAGCAGTTTAGCTCTAGAATCCACTAAACTCTCCTACTTTGAGGATATAACAGATTCAGAGATTATACACTTACAGCCAAATAGGCTTTTACTGCAGAAATGTATTCCATATTCCAGCTTGGTTATTCTCTCATATTGAAAGGAGCCACTGTTTAGAGGCCTCTGTTACACAAATAGATTAGTGATTTCAGAGCAACAGACCCAGAAATTAAGTAAACACCACCCTGCAAAGTCTAGGGGGGCTTAGCCCTAGCTTTTGAAGAGGGCATAAGTTGTCCAGGATATGATGGATCCTCTGTCCTTAGGAGCACAGAGACTTAAATCTGCGCCAGACACTGTGATAAGTGCTCCCGTGCATCATTTCATGTAATCCTCACGATGCTGGGAGACAGACATGAATTAATGCCACACGTGACAAATGAGGAAACTGAGGTGTGGAGAAGCTAAATCATTTACCCAAAAGCCCACTGCCAATAATTGTCAAGGTTAGGTTCAAACCTAGTTCTGACACTAAAGCCCACATACCTTCCATGCTAGTAAAGTTAAATACCACAGTGGAGAGTCCTGGTAACTTAAACCATGAGTATATTGGAGCTCTGTGCTCCACATTTTCCGTCTGTAGTTTATTCTAAAAAGATACCTCATGAAGAAATTTTGAAAAATTCATTCTTACCCCTACTTTTTGAGCTGACAGATGTGCATTACAATAAAATTTCATGAAGAGAGGGAAGCAAACTCTGGGCCAGCCAAAATAACACCTGATTCATTAAGTAAATAAGCTTAATTCTGCTAACATGGTCAAGGTTTGGGGATGAAAGACAAGACAGCCCTTGTGTTTAAGAAACTAACAATCTAATAGAAAATCAAGGTAAAATCACAGTATGTGTGTCAAGGCAGTTCAAAGGAGGCAGTGATCATACTCACCAGGGGCAACAGTAGAGTTTTCAAGGAAGAGCTTTCAGGTCACATAAGCCTAAAGAATGTGAGAAGACATGATTTCTTTGGCATTCCAGGTGAAGACCACCAAAATGGTACCAAGAGAGTGAGCCCAGATCCCCTCTTCAGATATATCAAGTACGTTTGAAACTTGGAAAGCGAACAAGACTTAAAAAATGAGTTGGATGGCCCAGGTCCATGTCCAGTGAAGAGGTGAAACTACTACATATATGTTTGTGGTGAGAAGGGCCTAATTCAGCCCTGGCTGGTGTGGTTCGGTGGATTGAGTACCAGCCTGCAAATCAAAGGGTCACTGATTCGATTCCCAGTCAGGGCACATGCCTGGGTTGTGGGCCAGGTCCCCAGCAGGGGACACGTGAGAAGCAACAACACATTGGTATTTCTCTCCCTTTCTTTCTCCCTCCCTCTCCCTCTCTAAAAATAAATAAATAAAATCTTTAAAAAAAAAAACAACAAAGAAGGGCCTAATTCAAATCTTTTCTGCTTCTGGCATGTTTCTGCCATTGCCTAGTTCTAAGAAAACAGCTTAGATAACATTCCTCTGTGTTAAACTCCATCGAACTTGTTTTTATCTCAAACTTGGCCACAGTAAACTGTAATACTATCCAAAGTCAAACATCAGGTGCCAAATTTCATCCTATGTGGACATCTTTAGATAGAATTATAGTCCTTGAACATAAAGGACCCACACATAAGGGAAAGTCTGATAGATCTTTAATTAGCCACTGGGAAATTGCTATGCAGCCATAGTCAGCCTCCTCAGAGGACACCCGAAGTTCAGGTTTATAAGTGTGACACAAACATTTTCTCTTAGATAAATTTTCATGACATTTTTTTCTATATCTAAAGTAATAAATGACCACTGTGAAAATTTTGGAAACTACAAAAAGGAGTAAAGAACAACAGTAACCATTTATGGACAACTACTAATTCTATTCTTTTATCCATGCACATGTATTTTATATGCTTAAAATCATAGCATTGGCATATTATGTATATTGCTTTAGTCATTTTTATAGCATAAATTCATTCCCATAGTAATCATTTTCCTATTAACCAACATTTAACTTGTTCCATTATTCTTGCAATTATAAATAATGTCCCACCGAACATCTTTGGGTCAAAATTTGCTCATTGCTAATATTTTTAGGATAAAATCCTCCAATTGAAATTATTGGTTCTCTATATATGAGTGTTCTTTAACCTCTTGATAAACATTTCCAACTTGTTTTTCAGAAAGATATTCTCACTTTCCACCCAGCCAAATGCTCATGTTCATTTTCTAAAGAAAATAGCTTCATCAGCCCTTTCTCCCAAGCCTGCCAGCAACAATGCCACTACAGCTCTCTACTCCATTCAGATGAGAGAGCTGCCTTATGACTGCATGCTTGTTTGCTCAGTGTTGTTTTGAAGGATTTTGTTGTTGTAAAAATGGAGATATTTTAGTAAGATAAAGAATATGTGATTTTCACCCCCCCCCACCCTCAGGAACTTCTAGAACACTTAGAAGATAAGGTAGCATCTCCTGAACTACTAGAAATGACTGAAGACTGACAGCCACTTAGAGTGTTATCATTTTCTGAGAGGGCCTGCTGCTGGTTTTGTGGTCACTATCTCCACAGTAGCAGGCACTTAGTCGATCGATGTTATTTGAAGAGGTTTAAGAGGTGCTACAGCTGCTGCATCTCAGGGTTCTATTTTTAATTGGGATGATTTTAACTGGGGCCTAAATCTCTTCAAGAGACAGACTCTCAAGAAACAGTTATGGTAAATCTACTGGCAGCATCAAAATAATAAAGATAACTCAATAATCAAATCCTCTGAGAACAAAGCGTATTTCCAGAAAGTCAACTCGAACAGAAGCATTGGGAGATTTCCAGGCTCTTAAGAGTTCATGGTCTGTGAGGTGGACAAAATACATACTATATCTTACATTTGGCAGTATGGAATAGAAAATTAAGGTTCAGAGAGGTTAAGTAACATGCCCCTGGTCACAGATACTAAGCAGTAGTGGTTTGACTAGAATCTACATTTTCTAACTCTGTTTTGAGTGATCTTTCTCTTATTCATCAGTTTCTGGTGACATATATTTTGAAGGACTTTATTGTCATTGTTTTCCCAATCAGGTGCCAGGGTTACAGTTAGACATCCTTATTCCTTTTACATTAATGAATGGGTCTGGATCCTGTGGAATAATCGTGGGTCAGAAAGAAAAGTTCAGTGGAAGGTCTAGATCAAACAAATCCAAACTAGTACCAAACTAACATAATCAACAGAAGTACAATACAAACTAGACACTATTATAATATGGCTTGAGCTACCCATTCAAGGTGGGAGAAAAAGAATGATCGTTCCCTGATTGTTATCATACAACAGGGAAGCCATTTTCAGATTACAAACAGGAAGTGACTTTCCTGTTAAAGAAGATACAAAACATCCCTCCAGCAGCATAGAGAATGCTGATCCTACAGAGAAAACAGATTCATCACTGAAAATGCAGATGAGATTCTCTGGAGTAGGGAAAGAAAGCTGCAGCATTATTGCTCAGCCAATGTCACAGGTAATAAAACTAAAATTTTTCTATACTTAATAAGTAGCAAAGGTAAAATATAAAGATCTCAATGGAGTCCAGGGGGTATAGAATTCATAGTAGAGAATCCAGGCTGTATTAAGTTTCCCCTAAATACACTGGCTAATAGCGAGCGATTCCATTTCCTTAACAAGAATACAAAAGTCCAATGTACAAGCTTAACAGTTGGTGCATATATGGTAAAGTAGCAGCCAGGCATTCAAAGATTCAATATTTGGGTTTTCAGTTATTGGTAAGTAACTGTCCAAAGTCCACCTCTGTAATTTTTTGGTGCAACAGTTTGAATCACGGGCTGGGGTTGAACTCTAAGCTAGTGATTGATCCCGGGATTTGCATCTTAACAAGTCTTGGTTTTCATTTACTTTGATACATATGCAAAACTCCTCATAAGGTGACTAAAATTTTTTTATCATTAACACAAAACAACTTCAGAAATTAATAGCAAAGCGTCAAGACAGTGAAACACTGTAGGAAACATGTAGGAAAGCAGTGTGTGAATTTAACTCTCCCTCACGAATGCCCATGTCCACTCGTTAGCACATAAATCAACACATTGCTTACATGAGGATGGTTGTGAGGTTCAATATATCTGGTACAATAAAGGTACTTGTACCAAACAGATTCTCCCTTATTTTTAGAGTTAAGACACTGCCAACCAAAATGGACAAATCAGAGAAAGTAGAAACTAAATTATTGTCTTAGTGAAACTTATACACACGTGGATTTACAATACGTTATGCAAGCACAGAGCATGGTCTTAGGTGTGTCCTCCTTGACAGTAGGAGTGAATCCCAACCCAAGAGAAGAAGAACAACTTGCACTACTCTGTAACTAAGGACGAGACCACAAATGAAGGAAAAAATTATAAACCCTGGGCTTAGGGGAAGGAAAAGGGATAGAACTCAGAAGGTATGTATTATTAATAAATGTCACTATGGATTACGATAGATCTTTTCTTACCATTTATCTCTGACTTGTACTCCTAGAATTTCTTGGCTGAGACAGACCAAGCACAATGATAAAGGTTTGTATACAGTGTGCTTTCATCCTCCATGTGTGTCCACCTCTTCGCTCTAGCATCCTCTCCCCGACCCATGGCCCCTAGGAAGATGTCCAGCACTCTCCCATTGCCCCACATGGAGACAAGTACCTGAGCTCTCTTTTTCTTTGCCTATCTAGAAATCCAGCCTTGTTTCAGAGCCCTTCAGCTTAAACTAGATAATCTGAAGGCTAATTTGAAGCAAGGTGTTGTAAGAGTCAGATTCAGTCAGAGAAGAAAAGAACAGATATTTCCTCATAGTAATTTAATACAGGAATGTGGTTCAACAAGTGCTAGAAGATTAAAAAAAAAAAAAGACACTCAAGCAGCACAGGATTACAGTAATCTAGAATCTGGAAGAGGAGCCCCACAAGCTAGGACCCACACCCGCTTTCTCTCTGTACCTGTACGCCCTAAGGGGTGCAGGGAGACTGATTCTAAGACACCCAAAGAAGCTGGCAACTAGTACCTCTTGCCCCTCCAAGGCGAAAGGTCACTGATAGGAACAGGGAGCAGACAGGAAGGAGCAAGTTCTTTCCTCATCCTGAAAGGGACTTCCTCTAGTGTCCCCAAGGAACCAGATGGCTAAGAATTGTCATTTGCAGAGTCCCAGCCCTAGCCTCACAACATGGAATGTAGAAAGGTGTCCTTGAGGCTGAGACAATAACTTAGTAACCAGCACCGCTGACTAATCAAGTAATGATTTAGTGCTTTTTTCCCCCCTCGGGTAACATGCATTTTAACTGCTTTACTTCGAAGAGCAATGTAGATAATGTCAGATTTGGGTAAGGCTAATATGGGCTGGAAAGATAGAAATATATTTTGAGGGCTGAAGAAATTTCCTAAGCTTCAAATATTCAGTGGCTACATGGCTACATTCTCTGCTTAAGCAGTTGTTCTTAATCTTCACCCAACTTTAGAATTACCTGAGGAGCTTAGAAACACACCAGCAACGACGGAAGGGGGAGAGGTTTGGCGGTGGGTGTGGCAGGGAGAGGAAGCACTGGGCTACGAGGGCTCCCCACCCGTGGCATGGACAGAGACCACGCGATGGCAGCTCCTTCGTGAACGAGAGCACACAGTTTATGGCAGAAACACACGTGATGAAATAAATGCCTGAAGATGGGGGGAGGGGGTAGACACACAAAATTCTAGGAGAACAACCAAAACTTTAAGCAAGAGAAATGTATAGTAAAATAATACAGCATAAAACTTGGCACCAAGGGTGACTTGTTTCCACCTCATAGCTATGCAGCATGATACCACGTGGGCCACAGTAGCCTTTGCATTTCACAGACCTGCTGTTTTCCAAGCCTGTTCACCTGTGTGCCTGCTAGAATCATTGTAGCACAGCCGACAGGAAACCCTCTCTGCAGAACAATGGGGAAAACATTTATTGCGTGGATGAATTTACTGACTACCTACTTTTAGGTGTTGAATTAGGAATGAGAAAAAACACAAAGATGAGTAAGATGTGGTCCTAGTAGATGAGGCAGAAAAGACTTTAATTACAACATAAGGTGTGTTGAGTAGTCTGAAAGAAATAAAAATACACTGGAAACTCCGGCTATGGGAAAAGACTGTTTCAGCTTCTAGGAGTAACACTCAGGTTCTGCCCTCAAGGAGCTCACAGTCCAAAATGTTGGGTTAGACAAACACCTAATGTGCTATTACCAAACATGCTGTTTCATGATCTAATCATCACATGAAGTGGCACTCCTGATAGAGAATGTCCCTAGCACCAACATTTTACTCTTTCCTGGGAGTCCTTACTCAGATCCTGGATGGTTCAGATGTTAACAGAATCCCTTTGGTGCGAGCTCTCTATTCTAGCCTATGGTCAGCTCTAAGGATTTTATTGTGTGCCTAGGAAAGTTTGTCTACAGCAGTAACTTTCAAATTGCTAAGTCCCATATTAAGAAAGACATTCTCCTGAGGACTCAGCACACATACATGTGTGTGTAAACACCTGATACAGCTTTCATAAAATAACACATCATCATGACATGAAGTACACGCTGATTTTTTCTCTTCTGTCATACTTCAATGTGAAAACTAACACATTGAAAACTAACTTTATAAATCACTAGTGGGTTGCAACCCACAGTTTGAAAACCATTGTTCTAGCTCATTACTACTCAAAGTGTAACCCCTGGACTAGCAGTATGGGCATCACCTGGGAGCTTGTTAGAAGTGAAGAAATTCTAGCCTCACTCCAGACCTACTGAGTGAGAATATGCTCAAATCACCGAGGACTTTTTGAAAATGCAGATCCTAATTCAATAGGCCTAGAATGGGCCTGAGATTCTTCATTGCTGATAAGTTGCCACGTGAGTCCAATGCTGATGGTATTGAAACCACGCTTTGGGTAGCAAGGGTCTAGGGGAAAAGACACAAAGCAGGTAGATAAAATTAAAACTGTTCTTAGAGGTTCTACTCTGTCAGCTCCATGGGGTCAGAGATACGCCTGCACAAATCGTCACTGTACCCTATCTGCCTACTAGATTGGCTGGCACATAGGCAGCACTCAGTAGGGGTAGAGCTCATTCCTTCAGTGGGTGGATGGATGGATGAATGAATACACAAATTCTAGTTTCACTATGGAATCAATATAGTCTCTCGTGTATAGCTAACTGGAATTTAAATTTTCTGGAATCACAATGAATATAGATCTAGAGTTCTCTTTTTTTTCAGTTGTGTTGAGGTAGAGCTGATGCACAGTAAACTGTTCACATTTGAAGTGCACAGTTTAATGAGTTGACACATGTACACACTTGGAAAACCTATGACCGGCATTTGCTTTCACCTTCACACTGATGATGAACATAAGGAATAACTGGAAGCAATTCTCCCTAGCATCCACTATGCTAAGGTGGAGTGGTATAGGGGATTTAGAATAATAAAACTCTGGGTTTGAATCCTTTCTAGTCAACTCCTTGGGGTGTTACTTTAAAATTTAAGTGGGCCAGAAAACAATGCTTTTAAAAACTCATACTATTGATAAATCTATTTACTAATGCCCCACTATTTACTATTTACTTTTGCCCACTCCCTCAACTACTAATGTAAAGCCAGGTAACTCAAAATTCTTAATAAATAGGAACCTAACTGCCCCTCAATTAAACCAACCTCATATATTGGCCCTTTATAAATAGGAAAACCATGCAATTTATCATCAAAATAGAAACACCAAGAGTGAAAGAAAGCCCTATTAATAGCTCAGAACTGTGGGGCAAACTGAGATAAGTACGTATAAAGTTACTCAACAGAAAGTCAGAGGACTACAGCTTGCTCCAGGTCCATATGGAGGCAGCATCAAACCACCAAAGATCACTTTGTTTATATATCAGTTATAAAACTTAGAACAGCGCATTGTGGTTGTTTAAATTCTTCATTTCCCAAATGGAATATGAGCTCCTAAAGAGCAGAGAGGGGAGACACCTCCAGCTACCAGCTACCAGCTACCAGCTACCAGCTACCAGCTACCAGACAATAGCCTGACTAGTTCAGGCCCTGGTTCGATAAGGGTAGCCTGAATTGATTCGGTGGTCTAGAAACACCTGACCTACCTCGGTCATAGGTTGTCCCGGCTATAGAAGACATTAAAAAACAGGAGACAGGAAGAGATACTGATTCAAGGGCACTTAGTTTCTTTTCCTTACAACTAAGAAGACCATGAATGCCCTGGTTTAGTGAAAAATCACAGTAGTAGCCAGTGGATGAAAGAAAGACAATGAAACAGAGGAAAGTAAGCAGCTAACAATCAGCAGAGGATTCGTGGTAGAAATGCCAGGTGAGAAAATGCCAAGAAATAGAGTCTAGACAGAGTTCCCAGCAGCCACGCAGAAATACAGAATAATTAATAAAGTTCACATTTTTAGACAACCAATTATTCAACCAGCAATTATTATTACCACCACAAATAATCATCACAGACAGCAAGGCCCAGCTATCTGTAACTTATTCTGGACGAACTCTTGGGTGGCAGAGAACCAGGCTGTGGCAGTGGAAGGAAAAAGGTCCACATCTCAACTATGTCAGAATGGCACTAACTATTTGAGTGAATCAGCATTCAAGTAGAAAACCCTTGGACAAAAGAAAGGAGAGAGAGAGAATTTCTAAATCCAAAGACATCAAGAAGTTGATGTAACTGCAAGAATTATTTCACAGACCCAGAGACTGAACCCCTCCTGGCATTCCCAGCAGACATCGGGACAGGGTTGCTGACAGACTTGGCAGTCCGTTTAAGTGCAGTCCTCACTGAACGAACAGCCCAGTTATCCAATAAACAGGCAGTGGGCCCAGTTCACTAACCAAGGAGAGACAGGAGGAAGGGTTAACGCTGGGTAAACTGCAGTTCCCATAACAAGCAAATCCCCTTGGAGAACATAGCCCAGTGTGAGCTTTTTATTCTGGATCTAGAGCAAGACACACATACGTAAATGTATGTATGTCATCTTTTATGTTTTCTCAGCTTAGTATTTAGGAGTTTAGAAGAGCATGAAGTGGAGTGGAAAGAAACTAAGAAGCATCGTTCATTAACAACTTACCCTATGCTAAGCACTATCTTCCATCACCGCATTTACGATTCAGAGCCACACTAGAAATTAGGACTCACTATCCTCAATTTATTTACAAGAGGCAGAGAAGTACTTGCTGAAAACTTCAAATACTAGGTGGTTGCTGTACCAGGTGTCTGAACTTGGGTTGCTTTCGCCTCGAACTCCATTTGAAATTTTCCCAGTAGTCACTTATGCAGGTGATGAGGAAAGCCCCCTCAACTCACTCTGCCTTGTGACCATGTGCACTGCAAATCCAGATGGCAAATCCCTTGTGTGAGTTGCAGAAATAGCACGTGATTCCTCTGTAAGCCTGCAGTTTATTATGTCTGTCTTATTCTTAGACACATGGTGGCCACAGCAGTTGGAAACAAAACGGGAGGTGATCTGGTCCTGGGAAAGTGAGCAACTATGTAATTAGCAAAGTTAATATTGTACAGTTTCCATAAATAACGTGCAGTTTACTTTTGTTATTAAGAGACATTTAATATTAAACAGTGTAGGGGGTGTCTGGGGAGAAAAATAAAAACATGTTCTGAGGCACATGTTGAGGAGAAAAAAACTTATTCTAAGAAATTATATCTTTATTTTTGAATGACATTTATATCCTTAAAAAAATATCCCCTTGGGGTTTCCCTTGAATCTTGAGGACTTGATTATTTGTTGCACTGGTCATGTGGGTGTAGGGTAAGACTTCCACCTGAAAATCTGCCTGCAGAGAGGGCAGCTTGTTATTATTATTCAACACAGGGAGTCTCCTCACGGAGATTCCACCCCATGGGGTCTGAGTTGTGGTAGAGGAGGGTTAAAGTGTTAGATCACGCATCCTCCAGGGTCCCTCCCAGGGTTCTTGGAAATGGCTATAAAGCATCCCTAAGCTAGACAGCTAAGTCTTCTCACACTTTCTTCATTTCTAACGGCCTGGGTCAAACTTATTTGCTCCTGACTTATCCTTTCTGGGAATGTGTTATTCAGTATTTCTGTTTTGAAAGTATCTTTTTCTATTTCGTGGCTTTGCTCTCTAATTTCAAGCATAAATCCACTAAGCACAGTTGACGTCTAATTTCAGGGTCTGTCCAGAGGACTAAAGACAGGCAACAAATGTTAAATCACAGCAACAAATGTTAAATCACATCAACAAAAACAATAGACTCAAATAGCAATGTGATCACAATAAAATACTTCATTTTCCCAACTGGATAAGCTCTGCAAAGCTTTGACTCCAAAACAACTTCATACACATGCATATGCGCAAGCACATACATGTCTTTCTATGGTTTCTGTAACCATAGGAAGGGTTTCCACGCTGCCCCCATTGTATATTTATACAACATCTCATTGCTATGATCTCTAGGAACATTGCTCAAATTAAACGAATAGGAAATGTCATCAGAAAAGAAAGGGATTAAAATGAAGCTGAAAGGGAACAGCATTACAGAGGGTAAGAATGAGTGATGATTTTTATATGCAATTATTTTCTAAAATAATTTTATTCTGGCACAGTTCTTTAACAAGGCATAGTTGATTAAGCATTCCGATTCTCCTCTTCCGTTTTCACGCAGCTTAGAAGTATGGAAAGGAATCCAAATTTCTCATTCTGAAGGTGTTTCTTGGAAGGGTATGGAGCCCAGACCAAATCATGCTATGTGTTTCTCAGCCCCTACAGCAATATGATTGAAGAACAACCTTGAAAGAAAGTTTCATAAACTGAAAAAAAAAAAAAGATGATGCAACCCTAAGGTGAGTGTAGCTTGGTTGAGGCAAGTATCACTGCTCACACTGATTGCGAAATCGCTCATTATGAGGCTCAGATCTTCAAAAGCATTAGCTGGTCACCCTGGACCATAGACCTTGTGACCTGCTTCTCCCACAGCTGGAATTCTCTTCCTCAATCTCTAAGGCCAACCCAGACTTCAGGCGAAAAGTTCCACTAGTCCTCTCCAGCCTCACTCACAGGAAACTCTTTCATGTCACACTTGGTACCAGACTGGTCATGTACTCTGAGTCTGTAATTTCCTGATTGGTTCCCCTGGGCTGGAGGACCAGTGTGGGCATAATGCCTAAACCCTTTATGACTGGGTCCCTACCTGTCATTCTCTTCTAATTTTCTTCTTTATCTGTACCTCCTCCATTTATGCACCTCCCCCACTTTCCTATGACACACACAGTGCACACACACACACACATGTATGGACTGCTGGTGAATCCAACTGCCTGCTGTCCGGAGACACACCTCCCCCACCACTTAACGTAATCACCAAATGTTCGCGAGCAGCACCATCCCTTACTGCCCCACTGTAGAAAATGAGGTTCAGTCAAACTGAGCCTCCTCCACTCCAGGGGAAGGATGCTGTTTAAAATGCCAGCCCTTCCAACTTGGCCCAATCCTACTGCAAGGAATTAGGCCTTCAGACTAGATAGATATATGGTTATCTACCTCTCATCCACCGACATCACAAAGCTACTATGACAACACCTTCCATGCCTACCCCGGGAGCAGTTGGTCTGGAAATAGATCTGCTCACCCACAATCTGAGTCTATGATAAAAATTATATTTTGTTTTGCCATATAAATACTTTGATATTCCATTTATCTCACCAAATATCAAGATACTTTCCTAATTACACACAGAATAACAACTCTGACATCCTAGTGATGGAGATGGGACATACGTTAATTCTCCCTAAGGGAACATCTCAACTGAATCACCATTGTACACAGAGTGGTTCTGAGATGTACAGATCAGGAAGCTAGCTTTTACAGAATCCTCAGAGCTGCTTGGATGATGGACCTGCATTGAACCAAGTTCTCAGGAAACTGGCATCTAAATCAAACTTTGACTATAACCCATTGAAACACTGTAAGTTTGCAGTAGAGAAACCTGTTGATATTAGCAGCAATGGGACAGATCAGCATCATGTGCTCCCTGACATGATGCACTTAGAAGAAAACAACATTGCTTCAGTGTTATTCCCGCCCAAAGTGTATGACTTGTAACTTCGATCCAGGAGGAAACATCAGACGAACTCCAACTGAAACACAGCTTACAAAACAGCTGGCCTGCACTTTCTTTAAATGCCAAACAGAAAAAGGCAAAGACAAACAGCTCTAGACCAAAAGAGGCTAAAGAGACATGACGACTGAACGCAACAGGTGGTCCCTGAGCACACCTCCCGAAATATTTTTATTGGGGCAACTGGCGAAATATAAACAAAATCTGTAGATTAGATATTAGCACCGAATCAGTGTTAATTTCCTGGAGGTAATGACTATAATGTGGTTATGTAAGAGAATTTACTCATTCTTAGAAAATGTACACTAAAGTATTTAGGAATAAAGAGCCAGTGTGTCTGCAACTTATTCCCCAGAGGTTCAAAAATAATAAGTTACTACAAAGAGAGAAAATTATTTTTGTAAAAGGTGGGGAAATGCTAATCACTGGGGAAGTCTGGGTAAAGGGGTATGGGAGTCCTTTGTATGTTTTTTGTAACTTTATTTAGAATCTAAAATTATTTCAAAGAATAGGAAATTCTAAAAAATATATATGTAATCCTCTATGGTGAAAGATTGGTCTTACCCAGTTCTTAGAAGGCCTAAACGGCCCACCCACATCAGTGCCCATTAACAAGGCACGGGAGAGGCCAATTCAATGCAACAAGAGCTGATTGTGTAAGATTCTCTTGGTTCTACTATTTGTAAAACTCTCTTGTACATTTAATCTTCTTTCTTCCCAACATCCTCCTATCTTCTGTCACACCCATGCCTTCGAAGGTATCACACTCAATGAACTGTAAATTAACATTAGCGAGTGAATACAATGCAGCGGTTATGAGCAGGCTGTTAGGATGCAATTCCTGGCTCTTTTATTGAGTAGCAGTGTGTCCCCAGGGCAACTAGTATTTTTCATCTCTGAGATGAAGGTGATAATAACACTTACCTCATGAGGGTGTTGTGATGATTAAATAAAAAAAATGCAAGGTGCCTGCCACATAGTAAGTATTCAACAAATGTCACCTATTAGTCTTTGGGGTCAAATATATTGGGAATCCTAAGGAAATAAGAAAATTTGACTCTTAAAAATAAATAAGTTGGCACTATCCATAATGTGTTCACATCATTAGGATGCCATGGGCTGGAATTCAAGAGGGAATTTGAATTCACTCAACTATATAGCCATGACTGAATTAAGAAATTCCCCAAATCCAAAATAATAGAAGACATGAGCATAAGTAAGCAACTTAATTCCATTTTAGGGCTGTGACAAATCTAAAACAAAGTGGAAATTACAGGCAACAACTTAAGGAAAAATGAAATTTAAAAAAAAAACAGTGCTTTGCCTTCCATTGGGAGACTTTAGAAAGATAGAAAAGAATATTTGACTATGAGACAAAAACATGTGCAACTTTTTCATTTCCTGCACACAAGATGCTCTGGCAGCCATTATTTAAACTGCGTGGAGGACATATAATAAGAGACTAAGCAGATATAAATGTTCAGCAGGACGATTCTTTATGGCTCCTTGGCACCCCATGCCAAACATTAATAAGGTTTACGAGAAGCCAGTGAGCACTATAAATTGCTCTCTCCTAATTTGAATCATGCTGCAGACTTCATTTGTTTCCTGCGTGCTGACCGGACAATGGGAGATAAATCTGATAACGTTCTCTAACTTGGAAAGAGATTTGTTTTCTGTCCAGGGGATCTATCTCTACAAGGAAAAGGTTACTGGGCCCAGAGCCATAGGCAATAATGCGTACCTGAACCGCCCCTTTGATATTCTGAGTGTTGTCCTGCAGGATATGTTGCTTATTCAGCCTTTTTCAATGGTCCTGAAGTAAAGTTTTTGTGCAACCCCCTCCTGCAGTGAAATGATTTAGGCCTGAGATGTCATGAAGTGAGCCATATTTTACCAGCAAGGGCTGGGTGGCCATCATTTTAGATCCTCTGTTACGCCAAAATCCATTGCTTATTCACTTTTTTTAATATTTAGGGGGTAAATAATTCCAAGACACAGATTCTAGTGCATACCTTGCCAGGGTAATCTGCAAGGAGATCAAAAAAAGGGAGCTGACCTCATCTTGGTTTTCAAATATTTCAGACTGGCTTGCATTCTGACCCCAGCGACGGCCTGCATGGCATAGCAGTGAGTTATATTATAATTGCATTAGGCAGAGTCATAACTGACGACTGCCAGGAGGGAAATTTTCCATTTTATGGGGAAAAAAGGGATACCAGCCACTTTTTATACAACATTATGTTCCCATTCTTTTCTAAAAGTAAGGAATCACAATAAACTATTTCAGAGTAGCAAGAAATTCAAGCAACATTCTCCATCCAAAATGGTGAGGTTCTTTTAATAAGTGTCAGGGATACTCTTCCTTTTAATGCAAGGATCTCAAAATATGCCCTGAAAAGCTAAAGTAATGGTTAAGTTAAAACTACAATAAATTTTGTATAGGACAAGAGTTACATTGCCACAACCAAATCTGAATTTTCACACAAAAGTAAAAACCATAGTAATTACTGATGTCTACATCAATACTACTAATAACGATTAAAAATAAACCATAGCTAACATTTATTGATATTTACTATTTGTCAGCACTGAACTAAGGACTCGACAGGGACAGCCTCTCTGAACCCTCGTTCTACCTGAAGAGATAAGTAAAATTACGACTCCCTCCATTGCACACACAAAAGAGGTGGAGCTTAGTGGGGAAGTATTCTGGCCAAGGTCACAGTGCTTTTATGATGTAGAACCCAGGTCTCTCCGCAGAGCTTGAGCTCAGCCACTTGGCCATCTTCCCTCTATCTTCTAAATCTGGCCTATTTCTCCAGCAACAAAACTCTTTCCAAGACTGAACACTAGTGATGCCATAAAGCTAGCAATTTCTTAGAAGACCCATCTGAAGTTCTAGTGAGGAAAAACACTAGGATATAAAAACAAAGGCATTAACTGAACTCAGAATAGACAAAGGAAAATTCTAACATCCCAATAATGGCAAGTGGCCCATGGTTAGAAATTTAGCAAAAATGCATTGAGCACCTACTGTGCATCTGGCACTGTTGCGGGCACTTGCATTTATGAGGATAACACACATTTGGATTCTCTGTGAACATTCATTGCTTTCATCAGAAACCCAGGTATCATGTTCTATACGAGGAGTCAGGGTTTCCAAGTGAGGTAAGACAGCTCACAATCCAGTGCTATCTGGCAGACAAGAATCAGGAGTGCTATCGTCTTTACCACTCTTGTGCTTTCTCTCTTTTTCCCTAAAAAACAAGAGTCAACCACCCACATCCAAAATAACACAGCAAACCTTTGAGATATACCCTGTTAGTTTGCCTAGTTTCCCTCTAAAAGAAGCAGCATGCCAAGAACCATCTTCAGTCTATAGAGTAGAATGTGTGAGAGGTAAAAGGAAACTTGAAGATTACCCACCTGACCTACAGGTGAGGAAACTAAGGCCTGGGTCTCACAGGAAATCACTGGCAGTTCGCAGTTCTAACCCACGACATTTGGCTCCAGGGACTTTGCTCTATCCCATGCACCGTGCTGAGCTACCTCCTATGTGATCGGCCCATGTCCCTTCTGCCTGCCAGAAGAAAATGAAAAATTTTATTGTTCATAATTTTGGGTAAGTTGCAATATTGTGGGTTTGTATAAATTCGCTCACAAATTATACTCCATAAACCCCAGTGAGTAATTTGAAGGCACGATACCACCCCCAACTCTAGCTGGGAGGGCAAGGTGACGATGGAGCAGGAGAGAGGAGAATGGAGAGGCTCATAAATTATGAGAAGCAAAGGAGTGATTTCATCAAAGTGCCAAGCTCAGTCCATGGGATGTTTCAATTGTATAAAATTTATAGTTTTCTGAGGGGGATGATTTACAGGCCCTAATTTTCCACAATAAAAAGCTCAGTGGGGATTCTGTGAATGAAATATCTTTTAAAAAATAAATAAAAATGTAACTCGAAATGAGGGTCAACGGCGCCACGTCTGGAGAATAACTCCTTCTCGGATCAGCTCCAAAAATGAGTCATGAGAGAAAGACCCCATAAAACATGCTTTATTTTAAAAGGCATAGGAAGTTGCATAATAAATAAGCAATATGCAGAAAAGTGGATCTGATTCAATTTGTTTAATTGATAGGATTATATCTTTATCATTAGGTTTCAATAAAAGAAAGAATAACTGGATGGAAATCTAAGGATTTTAATGAAAGCAAGGGTGTTAAAAGAATAGGGGAAGAAGACAAAAGAAGACAGAAAAAGAGAAATAGTGTTTAAAATAATTAAGAAAATGTGGGAAACATTTACATTAAGGGAAAAACAAAATATAAATATGTACTGCTTTTCACAAATTTGATTAATATGGAATCAGAGCCTAAATTTTTTAGATAATTTTTAGTCCTTTCCTCCAGGGAGACCTTTCACAGGGAGGATTTTAGGAGCCTTCCCTCTGCCCACAGATGCAGCAAAGTGCTAGTCCTGTGAACGAAGGATGGGCCCTCTGAGTCACAATCCAGCCTCAACCTTACCTGCATGGTGGTCCATTCTTCATAGCTGTGGCCCTGCCTGAACTTCCTGCTGGCATTAAATCCCTGGGCTATATCCCTGTCCTTCCAGGCTGAGGTCCCAATAAACTACCTGGACCTTTCCCACTTCTCTCTCTGAGGGACTGAATAAACCCCAAACCTAATATACCCAGGCCTTGCCACCCACTCTGGAATAGATGGCCTTGTATCTCAGCTCTAGCAAAATTCAAATTTCAGTTGACCACCACACTTTGAACAGTGACTATTCATAGTAAGTTTTCTTCCCCAACACCCACCAGTAGTTCATATATATTCCTGGGCCTCATCTGCACCAGCCACAACTTGCTGTGTAGCCAAAGCCATGTCACTATTGGTGTTGACAATTTATTTATTTTTTTAATTACTTTATTGTTGTTCAATTACAGTCTGCATTTTCCCCCCACCACTCTCCCCCCACCCCAGCCAATCCCATCCCCCTCCCCCGCTCCCACCCTCCCCCTTGGTTATGTCCATGTGTCCTTTATAGTGTTTCCTGGAAACCCTTCCCCCTGCTGTTCCCTCCCCCTTCCCCTCTGGCCATTGTTAGATTGTGCTTAATTTCAATGTCTCTGGTTGTATTTTGTTTGCTGTTTTCTTTTGTTGATTATGTTCCAGTTAAAGGTGAGATCATGTGGTATTTCTCCCTCACCGCCTGGCTTATTTCACTTAGCATAATGCTCTCCAGTTCCATCCATGCTGTTGCAAAGGGTAGGATCTCCTTCTTTCTCTCTGCTGCGTAGAATTCCATTGTG
>VMDR010009069.1:0-34559 GCA_007922815.1 Macrotus californicus
CTACAAAGTTTGAAAACTTAAGTTCAAATGATACCTAACTTATTTTTTAACTGTGGATTCTGAGTCTGTCATTAACAATAAGTATAGATTACATTGTGTTGTTCCCGATGAAACACAATATAGGATTCCCACTTTACATCTGAAATTGGACATGTTAAAGAAGCTGGATCCTTGCTCCTCAATTCTAGCTTTCCTTTTTTAGAAGTCCTTAAAATTAAATAAATAGATGTAACATAGAATGTCCATAATATACATATAAATTGTTACTAAGTCAAATATAAAATATGGCAACATAATTTTTACTGACAAGAAAGCCAATCCACATTTTCTGACCCACTTTTCAACTTCCTAACTTAAAAATAAAATACAATTCTGGCCCTGCCTGGTGTCTGTTTTGATTCCTGGTTGGGCGCAGGTGCCTGGGTTAGGGGCCAGGCTCCCAGTGCAGGTGTGTTGGTTGGTGTTTCTCTCACAGATCCACATCTCTCTCCCTCTCCTCCCCCTCTCTCTAAAAAATAAATAAAATCTTTAAAAAATATAATTCTGTTTTTACAAAGGTAATTGAATGCCCCATGGTCACATACATACTTCTAATGAGCAGTGAGAAAGAAAACTATTTAAAGGGACATTTCAGGGTTTTTTAATAAGTGCTTTAAAGTACCAGCTGCCTTTAAATGCAGATATACAATGTACTTGACACATTAAATTATACATTTGATTGAGAATGAAACCTATTATCTGAACAACTTACAAAAATGTTTCCATGAAAGATTTGTTTGGAAGGCTTTGGCTTTTTTGTAAAAAGCTAATCATATGTAAGTTAAAAATCATTTTTGCATTCCTCTATTTATGAAAATGGGACTCAAAAAGATGACAGCATAAAGCCAGTTGAAAAACCCTGTTCTGTTTTTCTTTAAAAATCTGCTATGGAGATTCAGAAAAACCCATTATCATGGGGATATATTCTACATATGCCTAAAAGAAATTTTAATTTTAACATACATGTATTTTTTCTTCAGTGCCTAGTTAAATTTTAAAAATTAAAGCTTTATATATGTTAACTAGATGTTAATGTCTGTATTTTTAAAACTGCTGTTGAGATTAATCAAGTGCATGTACATATGTGCTAGACACTTTGCTAACAACAGAACATGCCTGTCTTCTAGGACACGAAATCCAGTGGGAGACAGACAGTAAACAAAGTGTGGATTCATCCAACAAGCATATACAGCAGCCTGCCCTGTTTTAAGGGCTACAGTTGCCCTAAGCCAGCTATTTTGAACCCTTTTCATCCCATGGCACATGTAAACAAACTACTAAAATTCTGTAGCACCAAAAAATAGATTTTTGGCCAATCTGGCTGAAAAAAAGGGATAATTTTGATTCATTCACACTGGATGGCTGTTATGTTGGCTGTTGTCTTTTTTTCTTTCCTTTCTCTCTTGTTCTTTTTCCTTTGGCTGGTACCACGACAGCTTTTAATGTGCGCTGTCCATAGGCCTCCTGTATCCACTTGATATTATAACATCAGGCTTTCCCCGTGTTTTAAAATTGCTTTGCCAGTATTATTTGCATGGCTTTATAATATTCCATCAAATGGTTGTTCCATAACTCATGAAGCAGCCCACAGCGCCAGACATGAAATATTGTAATATTTAGAGTAATGCTGTGATGGAAAGCTTTGTGCATAAACCAGGGCATTACTTGTAGAAGAGTAATGTTGTCATTATTTTTTTTTTATTCGACAGTCTAAGGGAAAAGAGGTCAGTGCCCTAACTAAATAGTCAGGTACTGCGTGTTTTAAAGATTCTTGCAGCTCACTAACATGCCTGCCTGGGCACACTGGTTGGAAATTGCTGCTCTGAGCCCACAGTGGGAGCAAAGAGGAGGGTAACCTAGGTGAAGAGGTGACACTAACACATCATTTAAATAATGAAAAGATTGCTTGTTTTTTTAAGAAAAATTAACGGTTTTATCCAGGTATGAAATCTCCTTCCTTCCTCTCCCAATTAAAAGTGTTAGCATTTAAATAGACATTCATTTGGCAATTGCATGCAATTCAAATTATGAGAATATAATAGTTATTTTGCCAATACCAAATCTAAAATTCATGAAATAACTGCATATTTACATACTTTAATGAAAAACAAAGGCATTACACACCCCATAGCCAAGTTAATGTATTCAAAATATTATCTATAATGAGGAAAGCAAACATATTACATCCCAAATGTTACGTTGCCACTCTTTGGGTGGGGGGCGGGGGGATCAGGATTTTCCGTGCAGGTCTCAGCAAACTGACCGACTCTGCCATCAGGTTTGTAGAGGACTCTCTAACACTTCGGTCCAGGAAGGGAAGATTAACACTTCTATGCTGTGTCTTATTTCTCATTCTTTGCTTTTCAAGCCTTTTTATGTCAATTCTTTACATTTTAGACTTTAAAGTTTTTATGTTTCTTTTTAGTGTTAAGGCCAGTAAAGTATTAAGATGGCAGTGATTTAACTGGCCCCAAAGTTCTGAAGATGCACCTGTATCTTTCCCACTAACTCAGTGGGTGCAGAGATGCCCCCCCCCCCAAGTAAACCATCATGGGGGGTTGCACACAAGAATGGTTTCATCTGCAAAGGCACCACATAGCACAAAGTGATTGACATTCCAAATTGATGCTTCTGATGTAGAAGTCTGTAACACAGCATGACATATTCCAAAACAATGAGACATGCATAAAAAGTCATGCTATTGCTGCTTGGTGTGTGTGTGGTGTATGTGTGAGTATCCTCTTTCTGAAGACTTACGTGGGTGTTCTTTAAAAATTGTTCCCAAACCCCCTACCTCCCGATAGAAATCTGTAAGCGCCCTGCCAAAGACTTCTGTCAGCCTCTCCCTCTCAGCGCCACCCAGGCCCGCCCCCCTTTAAAATCTTGGCGTTGTAGGACTTCTCTCGGGGACGGTACGTATTATTACTTTCCCACATTTTTATTGGTCCAGGACACAAGAGACAAAGATGGGATGTGCCACAGGTGAAAGGACCTTTGACGCCCACCACGGCCGCAGGGGCGCTGCGGTCCCGGAGAACGCGGTCCGTGCATCCCGCGCATCCCGGCGGTGCGGGCGCAGGCTCGGCAAAGCTGGACCCAGGAGTGTCCCTGAGCGGCGCGGGCGCGGAGCTCTGGGTTCCACGGCGCTGGCCGTGGAGACACCCGCGTTCCATGTTGGCAGGTTGGCTGGGGCCGGAGAGGAACAGAAAGATGTAAACGTCCCCACCTCCATGGCTTTTCCCAGGTCCCGAAGTTTCCAGAAAGCCAACGAGCGCCTCCCCGCTCTCCGCGCTCTTTCTGGCGAGGACGAGGCAGCGGCCGTCTGTTGGCGATAAGGTCGGGCTGGGTTTGGGTTAGAACCCGACGGGGCCCCCACCGCGGGCCGCTGGGCCGGACGAAAAGGGGGTGCGGGCGGGAGGACCGGCGGCCTCCCTCCCACGGGGCGCGCAGGCCCGGGTCGGGGGCAACCCCTCTCTCCAGCCTCCGCGCAGCCCCGCGGGCCGCCGGCGGGAGGGCTGGGGCCTGGGGGCTCTGGGTCTCGCGGAGCCGGCGTCAGCAGAGTGCGGCGGCGGGGAGGGGAGATGTCCTGCTCTGCTTGCCCCGCGAAGCCTCCAGCCGGAGCCGCGCCCCGCGCGGGCTTCCCTGGAGAGGCCCCGCTCGAGCTTGCTCGGGAACCGGTGGGTTCGGGATCTGAGGAGCCGAGAACCGAGGCCCCGAAGCGCTGGCGCAGCTAGGAAAGCTCGCCGCGGCCGCTGAGGCCGCTTGGCTTCCCCCTGATGTTCTGCCCTCGGGGCTTACCGAGTCCTGTTTGGGAAGAAAGGGTGTGGGGTCCCCAGACTCCCGGGGACCGACATGGGGTGTAGGAACCCTGCACCATCTTCCATCAGCTCCTTGGACCCTGGACCGTTTTGCCGGGGCGACGGGCCACCCCGCAGTGCGCAGATGCCGTTCTGCTGTTGTACACTTGAACCTGCACGGTATGGCGAACCAGTGTCACCCCAATAAATTCAACTATTTTTTAAAAAAAATGTAAACGGTGTCAGAAAAAAAAGGACATTTCAAGATACATTGCCTTAGTAGTTTTGCAATATCCAATACTCGCCCCGAAGTGTTCCTGTTGAACTGCAAAGATGGCTAAGGCCACGCCTGTGCTCGGCGAAAGCACCGAGTCACCGTGAAGTCGCTCCTTACTCACGGCTACTCAACCAGTGTCCAGATGCTGCTGGTGGGAAAATAGCAAAGTTATAGCTTCTTACTTCCCATTTATCATTCTCCTGGGAATTCTGGAAACATCTGTCAGGTA
Organism: Macrotus californicus; assembly: GCA_007922815.1. Taxonomy (NCBI): domain Eukaryota; kingdom Metazoa; phylum Chordata; class Mammalia; order Chiroptera; family Phyllostomidae; genus Macrotus; species Macrotus californicus. The sequence continues at coordinate 4,343 of VMDR010009069.1, forward strand.
TTTTTAGTACAATTCCACAACATTTGATATATAATTAGGTAAAAATACAATGAATGAGGATATCTAATTAATGCCTGGAAAATGTTTAGCATTTCATTCAGTTCATCCAAGATACCCAAGTTTTATATCTTGAACGTTTTGTTTTTCTGATAAGGGTTGTTGAACTTCTGGAATCCTCTGGAAATTCAACAAATGTTTGCTGAGTTATGTTAAAAGGCCTCTAGGGCATACAGAGATAAACAAAACAGATGATTGACCTCGATGAGCTTTAAACTTAGAAATTTCAGCACAAATGAAACTGCAGTCGAATCGACGAAGAACATTCAACTAACTTCGTAACTATTTAAAGCCAGGACAATTATTAAGAGCAAAGAAATTTAACAGTGCACATATTTCCTCAGTTATCCTACTCACTGAGTAAAAGGCTGCTAGATTCTTTGGAAATTTTTCTTCAATTAAAAAAAGTTTAAAACACGAACAAAAGTTAAATCAATCAGTGTCCTACAAACACAGAAAGTAGAAGAGGCAGAAAAATCCGGAAGGGTTAATGTCAGTCGCTTTCTTTATACATCAGACCGCCTGGTCCACACTGCCCAAGGGGTGACAGGGTTCATCAAACGCAGTGAACCACCCACGTCAGGGTGACAAGTGTGTGGACATAACGTTTGAGCTAACAGGAGTGGCTCTGTTATGCATTTCGCGCAAAAGATTCGTGCCAGACCAAACGGGAGATAGCAGTGTTTGCCTGTGGGTCTAACCCAGAGGAAGGCCACCGTTCCCAGGAGCAGACACCGCCGTAATAAGCTTTGTTTTTGTCGATATTACTAGAGAGGGAGTGGGCATCTGGCGTTGACTTCTTTCTTCACCACCATCCTTATTTCGGATGTCAAGAAAAGCTTTCTAATAAAGCGGCCACCGACAAAGAATTACAGCTCAAAGCGCAGAAGAGGGCACCTGGGGTTGGGAGAAGCAAGGCGCCTCTCTGTCAAGGGCTCAGGTCGGCGGGCGCTGCAGTGCGCCCTCCCTGCTCACTCCCAGCTTCCCTACTGTCTGCCGCAAGGGGTGGGGGGGTGGGCGGAGCAAGCCCTGGGACCTGGATTTTGAGCGAAGCTGAGGATCCTGAAGGATGAGTATATGGGACGAGGGCGAGAGATAGCTAGGAGGGTGACCCCCATAGCTGCAAATGCTCCACCCAACCCCTCCCGCCAGCCCCCCACCCCCACCCCAGGTGTAGGAGGCGGCAGCCGTACTGGTGGCAGCAGAAGCAGTCCTGGTTGTAAATCGCTTTGGTGTGGTTGCTACTGGCAACGGGGCCTCTGCACGCAGCCACGAAGCTCCTGGAAGGAAGGTGGCAAGGAAAAACTGCTGCGACCCGTGGCTGGGCAGGGTACCCATAAGGCTCTCCCTCCTGCCCATACACTGCAATCCCTCGGTCCCTTGGTCCCTTGGTGCCCTGACTCCAGCCACGCCGCAGGAAGGGCCAAAGGGCTCTCGGGGTGGGGTTGTCACTGCCTCCGGAGCATCAAATTACTGGAGTCCTCCTGAATGCCATGTGGCAGCTGGGTCTCAAAGACTGGGTTCGTTTTGTGATATAGCAACTTATATATTTTTGAAAATAGCACACATTAAATCAATCCAAAAACAAGTAATTAACAAAATTTCTTAAAGTTGACATGCTAAGAATATCACATTTTTTTGTGATTGCTTTCATGGAGCAACTTGGAATCTATGGTTTTAGTAAATGAGGCATACTATGTAAAATAAAACTGTTAAAAGTTTAAAATTATATTGTCATTAGGATATATATAGTAACTGAAGCCCATGGGTATAGGAGTGATTGCTTTGAGAAGATATGTGTAATAAGGAAGAGAAAAAGGAGACTTGGAGAATAGGTACATTTAAGTAGCATTTAAGTGAAGCCTGTAAAAGTGAGCAGTGAAGTAAATGAACCTGAGTATTTTCAGGAATGCCTGACCAGATGAGCCCCAGGAGGGGTCACATCTGCCTTTCATTTCGGTTACAGCAGCACCTGCCCCCATGCCAGGCTGGTGGGCACTCCATACGTAACTCCCTACACACGATCAGATGTTTTGGGGAGGGCAGGAAAGCCAGCGACACATGCCATTGGCTACGGCAGCTGGATGACTGGAGGGGGGTGCCAGCAGGACGGCGAGTGAAGAGTGAGCAGGACGTGAGAAAGAGAAGACAGCAAGGGGCGGCGTCTCTTCCCAAACCTTTGGCTAAGAAGAGAGGTGTGGTAGTAGTTAGAGGGAGACAGACTGCTAGGGCTTTGTATTTTAGATGAAATATATTGTTTTAAGATGTGAGCATACTTATACATTAAAGGGCAAGAGCTGATGGAGGAATAAAAAAGGATGAAGTTACAGGAGAAGGGAGTGACAGAGCGAGGCCCCCAGAAGGCAGGAGTGGGTGCACTCCAGAGCAGGGGGGATTCGCTTCCAGATGACAGGAAAGCTGGGAGGGAGAAAGGACGTGTGTGACCCCTGAGACGCTTCTGGTAGAGGAGAGATTTAGGAGGAGCTCCTCTGGTGACCTCTGTTTTCCTCTATTTTAAGTCTTCTGTTTGGGAAGACTCTGGGAAAGAGAGGATAATGTGTAGAGAAGTCTACACATTACTTCAGAAAAGCTCAAAATTCCTAACAAAAAGCAAGTAATATCTTTCCTCAAAGGTGGATAGATTGAAAAGAAATTTAAGCAAAATCCAGGAGCTCTACTATAAATATGTATGTCACAAAAGTAGAAAAGGAGGCTAATCATTTCTCTAAAATAATGAAAAGAAATACAACAACTTTTGGAGGAGAGTAAAGAACAAAAATAGGAAAATGACATGTAGTTACAAAAAGGGGTGAACATTTACAAACCCTTTAGTCAATAGGGTGCTAAAAGGACCAGAGGGAATGTTCTTTATTGAAAGGATAGCAGGAGAGAAAGGTCACCTCAAAAATCAGGGAAGCAGAGATGATTAATATTTAGTTTAATAGTTTAAAAGATAGGTCAGGTTTAGTGACAAGAATGAGCAATATATTGAAATGTGGGAGACCGCAGTGGAATGCGAAAGGATTCGATGAAGTTCAGTTTCCGTAAACAGCATCTAGTTAAAATACTTAGGACCTAGTAGCTGCATTCCATGGTAATATTGTTTTCTGAAGTCCTAGCCATAGCATTTTGAATGATTCTTGTAGTCTTGAGACAATGCCCAAGATTAAGTTACCAAATAGTGCCCGCATTTAACAAGAGACACACATAACAAACAGAAATGCATGACCTTGTATATTAAAGAATTTTAGACTTGCTAAACAAAAAAAAATATATTGGGAAGAATTATTAAGAAAACAGGCTTGAGAATATTTTGTTTGAAGAGAACCTTGGAGAGGAGTAAGAAAAAACCCTCTCCTTCTATAACAGTAGCAAGTCTGGGAGAGCACAGGGAAGCTAATAGGAGTACTGTGATCTGAATTAAGCAAGAGTTTGATTCTGTGATACAAATGGAAACCTTGCATCTGCTACTGATAGCTGAATCTTCCCTAGGAAACTTTGTGATCAGTGTTTTACATAGTCTGGAGTACACTCACTTATTCCTTCATTTTATTCATTCAATACCCATTCAGTACTGAGCCTTTAACACATGCCATACCCATTTTTAGGTGCTGGGGATATTGCTTTGACCAAGATAAACAAGGTGACTTCTCATGAAATTTATTTCTAATAGAAGGGTCAACACACAGTGTTGCCCATCACACCTCAAACTCATGGCTCAAGATGGCCACTGATCTCCAGCTATTGCATCTTCATTCCAGATAGCAGGGCAGGATAAGAAAAGGGAGAGCTTTCAGAATATCCATATAGCACAGTGCTTACATATGACTGGCTTAAAGCTTAGTCACGTGGCCACACTTAGCTGCAAGAGAGGCTCAGAAAATGCAATCCTATAGCTGAGTAACTGACACGGAAGGTGGAAATAGTTATTGAAAATTAACTAGCTCTCTATGCCACACTCTGTAAGGAAAGATCAGAAAAGTTTCAACTTCAGGAATAATCATGATAAAATTTCACAGCCCTTTGCAAGCACATATTAAAAACTTATACAAGCAGGTCTGTCATAATCTTTCCTTAAGCAAACAGGACAGAAACAGGAGAGAGAGGCTTAAGCTACAGAATGGAACTAGGTTAGCTTGCAGAAAGATTTTATGACAGGTGATCAGGATCACACAGTGTATGTGTATTGTGGCTAGTAGACTCCAGCTTGAGTATGATAACTAGGGGTTCTTATAGAACAGGATTTGGTGTGTAAGTAACATATACCTTTTTCCTGGGCCGAGTTTATCATTATCATCATATTCTCAAAGGCATATGTAAACAAAGATGCTAAGAATCACTATACTTGACTTGATGTGGAACAACTCTCATTCCCAACTTCAGAAAATTATAATCCAGATGTTTTAGGAAGTGGGCATTCGATGGTGCTGATACCCACATTTCAGTACACTGTCCAGTGCCCCTCCCACTTGCCTCTTTCCAGGACCCCTGAACTCTTCTCCATCTGCTCTCTTCTCTCGTAGCATGTAGGTTTCTTTCTGCCAAGTGAGTCAACTGAGATGAGAATGTTAATTTATTTGCTATGATGCTCTGAAAAATAATGAGGGTATTAGTGTGCCATACCATCAGGGCATTAACGCTTATTGGACAGGTCAGTTTCAGCCCCAAATGTCCAGTGGGATTAGAGTACCTGACCTTGGGGCATTTTATGAGAAGTTCTAAGACGGGTGTGCGGTGTTGACAGTTGGGTTTCTTTTTCTTCTTCTTTAAAAAAATGTTTATTGAATAATGTCAGTAGGAAAAATGTTCTTTCTCACTCTGCTGAGTTCAGTGACATATATTTAATGGTATCTAGCTGGTTACGTCTTTGAAAAGAAATAGCCTGCCTCAGTTCAACACTGGGGCTTCCAAGTTGAGTGTTTCTCTTGCTCCAGGTGTATTTCCTGAGCCTACAATAGCACATGGTGCTCCATAAATGACTAATTAATTTTATGTTCAGAAAAACTCAGTTGTTAGAAAAATTAACCACCTTTCGATTCTACAAAGAATAACACAAATCAAAAATACAGATAAAATGACTTAAAAACCAGTTTTAACCTTCTCCTTCCCCAACATTCTTAAAAGAACCAGGCCAAACATAGACCCAGGGTGCAGGGAAGTTAGCGGCCGTCTCCTCAGGAAGGCCTGCCCAGAAGCTGGCCAGGCTGGCATCTGGGAACTTAGATTTCCGGAGGGTTCCCACCACCTTTGGTTAAAAGGGGCTCCCTGTGCCTAAACGGTTTGTACAAACAACGTGGCTTGTGTTAAACACGGGCTTTCCTTCTGGGGGCTGGAACTTGGCTGTGTGCTGGGGAGGGATGCCCACAGCACAGGCCCCCACACAATCTCAGGGCACCGGCAGCCTCTCACTGGCCCCAGAACTCCGTGCTGGAGAGCGACGTCTCCCTGTGACTCCTCTGAGCGGGGACACTGGGAGTCGGTGCCTGGTACTCTGGACTTCTCCCCTGGAGCCTTTGCAAATGTTGCCTCGTCCTTTCCCTGTGATAAATCAAAGCCATGAGCCCGCCTAACGAATCCACAAACCTGGGGGTCTTGTGGACACCGATCGGCCTAGCAAAACAAAGTCAGTGTTTCCTCTTTCCAACTTTTCCTCCCCTCGAACACAGAAGTGGCTAAATTCTTATTTATGCAATAAGTTGCCTATTATTACGTGACTAAGGTTAGTGCCTGCAGATGAACCTGACCATCAGTCACCGGCAGGACAGCGGCACCTTCGGTCTCCCTGTAATTTTGCCTCTCTCCCTCAGCTGATACCTTCCTCCCCCACGCACGCTCCCCAGCCCGGCGCCCGCAGGGGAGGCGGGTCTCGAGCCCGCCCGGGCCGCCTCCCTCCCCGCGCGGCTGCGCGTGCTCCTCCTCGGCCCCGTCCACCAGGCTCAGGTCAGTGGTCCCGAAGCTCAGCGCGGCACCCGTGCCCAGGGTCCCACACAAACCGGCGCCGAAGGGGGGCAGAGGTTGCCTCCGGCCTCCGTGGGAGCGCGGACACGCTCTGGCAGAGGTGCGTGGGGGCGGTTGGCACGTGGACGTGCGGGGGGCGTGAGTGCTGGCGCTGTCTGAGTCTTGGGCAGGTAGTCTCCGCTTTCTTGGCCTAAGGTTCTGTACTGTAGGGAGCATTATACACAATGGTTATCAAACATTTAATGGAAAATTTAAAGGAGCAACATACTCTAATCAATCGAAACCACCTGTGGAAACCCAATGTCAAAGAGATGAGAATGGAGCTGCTTTGCTGAAGTTTGGGTGGGGCAGGCAGAGCTGGCGCTGGGTCCCCGGGCTGTCTACTGATCTCCCTTTGGGGGAAGACAACTACTCTGTGTACTTGATTGGTTGAGAACCTCTGACAAACTCCAAAAACTCATTGGGATTGAATAGAATTTAAACAACCGTGGTTAGTAATAAGGTTTTATACGTGTATTTTATTTTGGGTGCTCTGTACAACTCATAAGAGTAGATCTCATCTTCAAGGCATTTTCATTTCTTCCAAGCTCCTCATTTCAACTCCCTACCCCTCCAGGACCTTAAGCAGAAGGTAGGGCCATCCCTCCCCTATGAGCAGCCACTGATACAACATCCCTCCTCTAGGAATAGTCACTGATACAACCCACCTAGAAAGAGCAACTGGCTTTTCATTGTTACTGAAGTTGACTTCTGTAGCTTTCTGTTGTCCTCAAAGTGTCCTTGGGGAAAGGCATCTTCCCCTGGAGGTTTCCTTTAGTTTCTCTTCTGTTGCACCTGAAGGCTAGCCAAGGTTTTGTGTGCCTCTGCAACTCTGAGTCTCAGATGTCTCAAGTTGGAGACGTCTTAGGATACTGTGTTCAGAAGTTGGAAGGAATAAGGAGACACATTTTTTTATTGACATTAAAATTCTCCCGGAGGAAAAAAAAATTATCTGGGAGGACGGACACCAAGGGAAATATAAACACAGACTGGCTGTGAGATCGAAGCATCATTTAAACAAACAAAGAAATATGCTCAATGGGCTAGGATTACTACTCTCTTATTCAAAGCAACTTTAGGACTAGACAAAACAAACACAAAATGGGAGAAGGGTTATTAAATGTGAACTTGTCCGTGCTATACAGGAACATTTTCTACTTGGTCACTTAATAAATACTAGAGAAAGGTGAAAGGATATATATTTTTCCTTAGTGTTGATACAACACATAAGATTCACTGGAGGAACTTGTTAAAATTGCAAATTCCTGTATTCCTTCAAACCTAGAGTTTCTGCTTCAGCAGGTCCTGTGTGAAATATTCCAGGTGCTTCTATTATGGATGATCCCAGGAGGAAATTTGTCAGTCACCTGTGATTGAGCTACCAAAGTGAAGACAGGATGGAGTCCAGGGACTTAAGCCCACTCTTGAAAACTAATTAATGAAAAGGACCCTCACGCACATTTCTTATTATTTCCCGCAGTGCCTCCTGTCTACAAAACTGTATTGGGTGACTGCATAGTTGTAGTTTTCTAAGAGAAACAAAAGTTTTGTCGTTACTGTTGTATAGCACTATATAGTGTCAGCACACTATATACTTGAATCATTCGATTATTCTTATTGAAGTTAATCAGCTCTCTGTTCTATCTGTCCATTTAAAATTTGTTGAAGAATAAAAAGTTTATACATGCCCCCTGACACCAGAATATATGAGGTTTGAAAAGTTCAGGAAAACAAATGAATTTATTCACTAGTCTTTTGAATATCAGGGCACCTCCTTTCACTGGCTCATTCACATTCTCTGCCCTCCCCCCAACCCTCCACTTTATTCGGACCTCAACCCGCTAGGGCAACCCTACCATCTCCCAGGGCAGCCAGATGAGACTCTTGGCCACTCCTGGCACCAGTATGACTTATGCCACTTAGGAGTTTGCAGCAGGCCTTCCATATCCTGGGAGTAAACCTAGGTCACCACAGGAAAAGCAGACAAGCTCACCCGCTCTGCCGGCATCTGCTGTCCTCCAGTGTGGCATCTCGTTTTCCTCTGCACCTTCTCTCCTGGTTCCTTGCACTGCTGGTCTTGTAGAGGAGGAAACATAAATTTCCCTCCACCCTTCTGAGATCTTGGCTGAGACCCTGTAATAAAAGATTGACTAGAGAAAAACAGGTTTATTAACACAGAGACCTCATGTTACATGATAAGGAAAAGATAAGGAACTCTCTGAGGTGGCTTAGAATTCAGTCCTAAATACCATCCTAATAGGGAAAGGTGAGGGGCACTTAGGCCTCCCAGATGAACGGAAATGGTTTTCAGAAAGGATGAGGGTCCTTAGAACAGATGGGAGGCATGATAGTTTGTGACAAAGTCTGTCTGGGTGTGGTATTGACTTCCAGGCCCCTGTGATGAAAGCCCTCTTCCCCGGTTGATGAACCAGTTCAGTGAGGGACTTAGGACAGTTGAGCTCCTTTTGAAGGATCTGTCTGTGGGCAGATGCGGGGAGTTCAGAGAAAGCCTTTCCCTGCTTTTTCTACACTCCATATACCCAAGTGGCATATTCTGGGTGGCACGTTCTGCTGCCCTTCAGTCCTCCATCTCCAGGACTTGTGCTGGCCTGTGTGGGTGGGAGCACTGGGTGTTACAGAACAGGTTGCCTCTGGGTAGAGACCCTGCACTTAGTCCTCCTACTTTGGAGCAGATGCAAGAGCTCTCAATGCTGAACAGTGGTAAAAAGCCTCCTTGAAGAGAGCAACTTCGCTCATTTCTTTTTCTTTTTTTAGGACTTTATTTCTTTATTTTCAGAGCGGGGGCGGGGGTGGGGGGTGGGTAGAGGGAGAGAAACACTGATTGGTCGCCTCTCACATGCCACCAACTGGGGACCTGGCCCACAACCCAGGCATGTACCCTGACTGGGAATCGAACCAGTGACCTTTCAGTTTGTAAGCCAGCACTCAGTCCACTGAGCCACACCAGCCAGGGCTCCATTCATTTCTTCATTTGTTCATGCTACAAATAATTGTTGAGTGCTTACTTTACGTCAAGCATGTTCTTGTAATGAGGAATCCAGAGATGAACAAGACAGACAAGGACTTTGCCCTCCCTTGTGAAGCTTATATTCTAGTGTGAGAAAACAGACAGGGAAGAGAGGGAGGGGGTAGAAAGAAAAAGAGGGAAAAGGAAGAAAATCGGAGTCATAGGCGCTGAGAAGAGAATTAGAGTAAGATGATGGATGGTGTGACTGGTACACTCTGAACTGGGTGGTTAGGGAAGGGGTGTCGCAGATTAAACATCTGAGCTCTGCCTGTCAAGGAATCATCAATGCTGATCAAAAGGAGGGGCATTTGGGCAAGAGGGACTATGTGCTCAGGGACTATAAATTTAACATCAGACCAAACAATATAATAAACAGTATAATATTGTGCCCCCACTAAATAAGTTTTCAAAAAACTTTATTATTCATATCTCTGTTAAAATGGACTGTTTAATCAGATTCAAATGTGGAGAAATACAGCTCAGCAGCAAACACAAGACAGCTGAGAAATGTTAGCTGCTGAATGGAATAGTCACTTCTGATAGAATTTCTTTTGTTGGAAATTAATTTGCCACCCTTCCTAGGCAGGAGTCCTACCCTTTCTTGTCATCAGAGTAGGAAAGAAAAACAAAAACAAAAAACAAAAAAAAAACCCAGCTAGCCCCAAACCAAAAAACCCAACCCAAAACACCCCATCTCCCCCCAAATAGAAGTAAGCTCTAATACTCACCAACTTCAGCAATGAGAAAAGAGATTGACATCAGGGTATGACATCATTAATTGCAGCAAAAGATCAGAGAAGAGGTGAGACTTTGGAAAGAATACTCGGAGAACTACGCCTTATCTCCTTGACTGTTTAGATCAGACTAGCAATCAAGTACTAAAAATATACCAGCTATAAATTGTTTGACCAACTCACCTGCTATGGATGGAATCGTGTCACGCTGGAATTCATATATTGAAGCCCCAACCCCTACAAGTGACTGTGTTGGAGAAGGGGCCACTAAGAAGGAGACTGAGGTTAAATGAGGTCATAAGGGCCGAGTCCTGGTCCAGTAGAACTGGTGCCCTTATAAGAAGAGGAGGAGACACCAGTGCTGAGCTCTCTCTCCGCACGTGAGGGCACAGTGAGAAGGCAGCCATCTGTAAGCCAAGGAGAGAGTCTTCACCAGAGCCGGACCGTGCCAACACCTTGATCTTGGACTTTCAGCCTCCAGAACTGTGAAAAATAAATGTCTGTTTGGGAAGCTGTCAGTCCTTGGTATTTTGTTGTGGCAGCCCCAGCAGACTGAGATGTCACCTGACCTCCAGTTGGCCCAGAGATGAGTGAAGGAGCAAATCAGTGTTGGAAAAGGACCTAATGAGATTGTGGTGACTCAAGGTTTAGTGTAGAATAAAACAAATACTCTCTATTTTTGTAACCTGGAATTAATGTACTGTTTAAACCAAAAGTTTATAATATTTTAAAATATTTTTTCATTTATAGCAAGCCATTTGAAATGTTTATTGAGTGAATAAATGATATATAAAAGTGATATCATTGTCCCATAATAGATAGGACCTGTCCTTTTACTGTCCCCCCGGTATTGAGGTTAGCCTTGTTTGACCAAGACCAGGCCCTGTCAAGTGGGTGTGTGTTGGCTGCGCCCTCACCAAACAACCTCAGGGCTGCAGGATGACTTTAGGGGGCTCTAGACCCATTTGCCTTTATCGGCCCCTTCCTCTATTAAAAAATTAAAAAATTCATTTTAGAATGGCGTTCTTATTTTTTTAAAAATCAACATGAAAATATTGTCGTGAGCTCGTAGAAGTGTCAAGAGCCCTCGGCTCTGTGAACTGATAGCTTCATTCTGTGTCCAGGGTCTGAGTTTGGCTTCCATCCCTTATCAGCCGTGAGATTTGGGAGAGTGACTTGGCATCCTTATCTATAGAAATGAGATGAGTGAAGGTGCAACAATATGAAGAAAAATATTCCGTGTTAGCAAGAAACTTGTTTGGTTGGGGGGAGACTTCAATCAGCATCTTAGGACGGGGTGTGTTGGAAGAGTAGCACATTGTCCTGTGCCAGGTGCAGGGTGAACTGGAGCTTGAGACAAAAGTTTGCTCCCCCAGAGGCCTGCTAAAGGAATTTTAGGGGGTCAAGAACATAAATGTCGAAGGGAGAATCTAATGGAGAGGCCTCTCTTCTTCATCTCCTCGGGATAGCTTTAGTAATGTTTCCATTTCTGTTTAAAGCTTCCTGAGCGTTGAATCTGTTTGAGGGAAATTGAAGATGACGAGTTCTGCTGAGTATAGAAGTGGCAACTCCTGAGTTGCCTGGGAAGCTCTTAGCCCCATGCCTGGAAGTGGCTAATGAACGCTGTCTTTTAATATTTCATCCCAGCGCAGGATTGAAAGCTCGTTTCTGCTTCAATTGCAACACCTATACTGTGTTTAACAGACGCACTAGCCTAGCTCATCATCTCAGGCAGTGGTTCATCTGGGTGTGCTTCTCCCCTAATGGGTGATTGTCAATGTCTGGAGACATTTTTGGTTGTCCCAACTGGGTGGGAGGGTGCTATTGGCATCTAGTAGGTAGGGAACATGGATGTCTCTCGACATTCCGCAATGCTCAGGACAGCCCTGACAGCAAAGAACTCTCTGGCCCAAAATGTCCATAGTGTCAAGCTTGAGAAACCCTGAGGAGTCTTTCCTTTAATGACCAACCCACAGAATAAATAATAAGGGAACAAAGTTTATAGGGTGCTGTGAGGTCAGCTAACTCTGTCATTTAAAGAAAAAATACAAAGCAACTATATTTATGAGCTTCTTCCTCTCTCCGCTGCCTCAGATGAACTAACTAACTTTAGTATATAACTTGCTAAACAGGTTACTTTTTTCTTAGGAAAAAAGCAAATGCGATTTTCCTCTCACAGGAGCTTAGCTCCAAGTTAGGCAGCAAAGACTTCTATCGTCATCTAAGCTACCATCGCCCTCTGCTGGAGAAGGTTATGACTGCTGCTTTAAGTGTTGAGAAGGAGAAATAATTGACCCTTGGTCATTTGAATTCAGCAGGTGTCTGAGCCACCAACTTTTTTCTTTGAACTTGCGATTGCCTAAAAGGTCTTGGTTTATACTAGTTTATAGGATCAATTTTTTTCTTATATAGTACCCTAAATTTTTAGACATTATTTGATAATAATTAAATGTTTCTCATATTTCTCTGTAAGCACAGAATTAAGTCATGAAACAGTATTGAAGTTTAATGATAGAAACAACAGAAGCAGATCCTAGGATGTTGTTTTGAAAATTTTGATTACTTAAAAGTCATAGAAAATTTGGGAAAAATACAGAAATATGAAAGGAAGAAAAATTGTGTGCTGTTCTACTTCTAAGGAAAAAAATGACTTTTTTACATTTTGGAACATTTTCTTCCAGTCCTTTTTTTAAGAACATAAAGATGTTTTTAAAAAATGTTCTTATTGTTTGTTTTGCCCAGTTGCTATATAGTATAGTAGATAAAAATTTATGTCCTGTTTTTTTCTGTCTAGACATCATAACTGTTTTTCCATGTTATTATGAGGATTTTTTGTTATTTTGAGGGACATGTGGATGTGTCACCCAGATCCACATTTGGGGGGGAGCAGGGAGCCTTGGTGCCCCAGCTGCTGCCTTTGGCTGCCGCCCCTCAGGGATTGACTCAGCTGCAGGGAGCCACTTAGACAGGGTTTATTCCCTTCCCACATCCAGGGACTGGCAGAGGCAGGTATAATGGCCCAGCCATTCTGTCCCAGTGGGGAAGAGCTCTGGTGGGCCCTTTTGGCTCTAGAGCTCCTCAGGGGGTCAGCTGAGGCTGGACCTCTGCCTCTGGCCAGTCCTGCTTCTTTTCTTATTTTCCATGGCTGTTCATTAGAGGGCCCTTCCTGAATACATCCTGAATATACACAAAACTCCCTCTCACCATCTGCCTCCTACAGAGCATTCCTTGTGTGCCTATAACTTCTAATTTTTTGAAATTGGTACTATTTACACATGTTGAAAAATACTAGACTTCCGGTCAAGATGCAGGCATAGGTAAACATGCTTTACCTCCTCGCACAACTACAGAAAAAATTACAACTAGATCACAAAACAAGTATCACCCAGAACTGTCAGAATATTGAGCTGTATGGAAGTCTGACAACCAAGGATTTAAAGAAGCCACATTCATCCAGATGGGTAGGAGGGGTTGAGATGCAGAGAGGCACAGAGAGGTGGTGTGGCATAGAGAGGCAGTGAAATGGGTGGCCCCACAATCATATGTGGTGGATAAAAATCAGGAGAGATATCTGGACTTGCCCAGACCCACCCCTGTTGGGATTCAGCACCAGGCAACAGCTAGAAAGGCATCGGTGGCATACAGGGAAAAAGTGAAGTGACTGGAAACAGGACAAGTGCTGGGAGGCAGCTCCTTCCCAGGAAAACCTCTAGAAGCCAGGCAGTAGCATTGTCCCTTCTCTGAGACCTCCCCCCACACAGAGCCATAAAGCAGTGAAGTGGATTGCCCCACCCTGGCGATTTCCTAAGGTTCTGCCCCACACAATTTATAGGTGCCTTTTTTATAATAGGCTGCTGCTAACACAGGGCATCAAAGCAGCTCTACCTAATATATAGAAACAAACACAAGGAGGCTGCCAAATTGAGGAGACAAAGAAAAATGCCCAAATGAAAGAACAGAAAAAAAACTCCAGAAAAAGAAGTAAACAAAATGTAGATAACCAACCTACCAGATGCAGAGTTCAAAACACTAGTTATCAGGATGCTCAAAGAACTCGTTGAGTATGACAACAGTGTAAAAAAGATCTAGGAGGAAATGAAGATTACATTAAGTGAAATAAAGAAACATCTACAGGAAACCAACAGTGGAAGGGATGAAGCCGAGATTCAAATCAATGATTTGGAATGTAAGGAAGAAAAAAGCATTCAATCAAAACAGCAAAAAGAAAAAAGGATTCAGAAAAACAAGGATAGTTTAAGGAGCCTCTGAGACATCTCCAAATGTACCAACATCTGAATCATATAAATGCCAGAAGGAGAAGGGGAAGATCAAGAAATTGGAAGCTTATTTGAAAAAGTAATGAAGAAAACTTCCATAATTTGGAGAAGGAAATAGACATACAAGTCCAAGAAGCACAGAGAATTCCAAACAAGTTGGACTCAAAGAGGGCCACACCAGGACATATCATAATTAAAATGCCAAAAGTTAAAGCTAAAGAGAGAATCTTAAAAGTAGCAAGAGAAAAGCCGATAATTATCTACAAAGGAGTTCCCATAAGACTATCAGCTGATTTCTCAAAAGAAATTTTGCAGGCAAGAAGTATTCAAAGTGATGAAAAGCAAGGACCTACAACCTAGATTACTCTATCCAGCAAAACTATCACTTAGAATGGAAGGGCAGATAAAGTGCTTCCCAGACAAGATAAAACTAAAGGAGAAATGTTAAAGGGACTTATTTAAGAAAAAGAAGATCAAAACTATGAACATTAAAATGGCAACAAGTTCACAACCATCAACAACTGAATCTAAAAAACCAACTAAACAAACAACTAGAACTGGAACAGAATCATAAAAATGGAGGTCACATGGAGGGTTATCAGCAGGGAGGGGCAAGGAAGAGAATGGGGGAAAAGGTGCAGGGAATAAGAAGCATAAGTGGTAGGTACAAAATAGAAAGAGGGGATGTTAAGAACAGTATAGGAAATGTAGAAACCAAAGAACTTGTATGTATGACCCATGGACATGAACTAAGGGGGTGGGGAATGCCGGAGGGAATGGAGGTACCAGGCAGAGAGGGGCAAAGGGGGAAAAATTGGGATAATAGCATAATCAATAAAATATATTTAAAAATATTAAACAGTACAAAATGGTATTCAGTGCAAAAGTAAGTCTCCCTCTAACCCTGACCCCACTGCCCCATTGCTCTCCCCAGAGGTAAACTATGTTATCCATTCTGAGAGTATCTCAATAGGACTGGGCTGTACACAAGCGAACTTTGATGTTGTGATGGTTAATTTTATGTGTCCACTTGTCTGTATACAGGATGCTCGAATAGCTGGTTAAACATTATTTCTGGGGAGTGTGTTTCCAGAAGAGATTAGCATTGAATCAATGAACTGAGTAAAGTGGCCCTCCCCCAATCCGTTGAGGGCCAGATGAGAACACAAAGCTGGAAGAAGGATTCACTCATTCTCTGCCTGACTGTGTGGGCTGGAACATTGGTCTTCTGTCCTCCACACTCCTGGTTCTCAGGTGTTCACTGAGAACCAGGATCTCTGGCTCTCAGCCTTTGAACTACACCACAGGCTCTCCTGGGTCCCCAGCCTGCAAGTGTCAGGTCATGGGACTCCTCAGCCTCCGTAATTGTGTGAGCCCGTTCTTATAATAAAGCTCTTTCTAAAGATAACCATCCGTCCAACCAGCTCTCCTATTGGTTCTGGTTTTCTGGAGAACCCTACTACACATATGTATCGCTTTAAAAACTTTTTATTTTGAAATAATACTATATTTACAGAGAGTTGCAAAGGTAGTTCAGAGCTCCCTTATCTCGTTCACACAGCTTCCTCTGTTAACATCTCACACCACCATATTCACCATGACTAAAATGAACAGTGGTACAATTCTGTTAATCAAACTACTAATTTAATTCAGATCTCATCCGTTTTCTATTGCTGTCCTTTTTCTGGGCAGTGTGGGACCCCACTTTGCATTGAGCATATCACTTTTAGGGGCTTCATGATATTCCCCCCAGCAGACATTCTAGAATTACCACACTTATGTTGGGCTCACAGTAACTCTGCTTTTTGGGTTTTTTTTTATGCTAACATAAATAACATGATGGTTCACAGTTTTTAAAATAAAGTTCTCAATTTCTGGTTCTTCTTTGAGGGTACAGAGTATGGCCTTTTTTTAAGGGTGCTGATTCAACTTTGCCTCCTACAAGTTGCCTGTTCGTTCTAGGAACACATCACTGTACCTTTTCTACCATCCTTTTGTCAGCAGTGGTGACCTTTGACAAAACCTAAAAAAGTACGTGCTGTTTTAAGTCCCTTCTTCTAGCCTCTTGGGACAATTTCCTATAAGGTCGATCACATGCAAAGTAAGTCTACTCTTGGACACTTCCCCCATAAGGCTTCCCTTCTCCTTCTGTCCAGGCTGGGTCCTCTCCAGCCCCCTGCCCAGTGGTGACCCTGGGGCTTCCCTTTGCTGTCATTTTTGGCACTCCTTTGACCCTCTCCTGAGCTGGCACTTTAGCTTGTGTGCCCCGGGAAAGCAGAACCTGAGCCCCAGGCTCGCGTGCAGCTCGTTTATATTGGAAAGTGACCTCACAGAGCAGGAGCGGGAGCACGAAACAGGCAGAAAGGCATACAAGTGAGTTGTGTGAGACAAGAGAAACTACATATTGGCCTCTGCCCTCGATTCCTGGCACAGGGCTCCTGGGACCTTTGTCATTTGTTCAGTGATAAGAGCTCCAGGAGCATCTCTTGTTCTGGTGTTTGGTCTTTTACCTCAGTTTCTGGTACAAAGCTCTTACATCCCTTGGCATTTTCTGGGTGATGGGAGTGTCTTTTGTTCTAATAAGGTGACTCCGGGATTCACTTCAAAATCCCAGGGGAAGGGAATGGGGCAGATAATTCAAGGTTGGCCAGTAGAATTTATAAATTCATTGATAATTGTTAAAACTGAGTAATATGAACATGGTAGTTTATCACACACTCTCCCGACTTCTCCATGTTTGAAACTGTTCACAATAAAAACCCTTTAAAAACTGTGCCATTCCAGGTTAGAGCTATGCATGTGATGGTAGGGAAGGTGGAGGAGGGCACATGAAGGCTGGGGCTGATCTTAATGAATGACAGGAACTCCAGGCATCTCCAGGTACCTAACTGTGTTAAGACTGGGCAAAGAACACAGTCCATTAAGAAAAGTGGACGCCTTCTTCCGACACCTGCTAGTTCCAGGCACACTTGTCATTCATGGTGAGAACCTGTCATCTTTAAGAAATAAATCCTAGTGATTATTTCACCTCATTCTCCATAATTTATTTTAAAAAGGAACAGAGAGAATCAAGGCTGAAATATGTCCCTACAGGAAGGGAGAGGCACAAAGCCAGAGGCTGGGCCGTTTGTCTAAGTTCCCTGTGCATGCTCCGGTGAGTGGCCGTCAAAGCAGGAGGGGCATTTAAGTGGGGTTATCTGAGCGGTTTGCTGCTGCAAAGATGGATGGTTCCTGAGTGGAAGCTCTTCTCACTGGGACCAGGCATGATAGTGAGTAAAGTAATGGTCAGCGAGAACATCACCAAACCCCTAATGAGAAGCTGTTGACAGAAAAATTGCTCTAACATTCATCAAAAAGCCAATAAATGTCAAGGAAGGGACTAGAGATGCAGCAGCTCATAAATTCCCTCTCCAAGGGCCTCTAGAGGGGAGTTTTAGGACAACACACCTGCTCTTTTTCCTGAATGTTGCCAAGTAAACTTCCAGGAAGCTTAGAACAGTTATGGGGTGACTTACCCTAATAATTTTGAGGGGATATCAGTAGAGAGGCTGCTCCAGCTTTTGGTAAGAGGATCCTGGTTTTGGTGCCAGTACTGCCTAGGTCTGTATTTTTGAGTCTTTAATCCCTGATCTGTGGGATGTCATAGTCTGTAGTTAACTGAGCATCAAGATCCCTTCCCGCTGGATAAGCAAAAGCTTTATGTAGACGACCCCATTTGCTCACCAAAGAGTTAAAATTGATTGTTCCTCTTGAATCCCATAATACTTAACACCTATGGTGTTCATTTTGAAACCAACCCTTTCGCTCTGTAATAAAAGGTCTTCTGTTGTTAAGTCTTATTTTCACTTTTTTATCAGGGGAGAGGATGTTCACTGAGTATCTGGGGTTCTTGCAGTGGCAGACCCTGAATCAAGGGCTGATGAAGTGTGTTTATATGGAAAGTGATCCCAGGAAGCACAAGTGAGGGCACTGGCCAAGGTCAGGCAGGGAAGAAGAGAAGCCCATGGCGTTTGCATTAACAAACAGTTGGTGCTGTGGGGCAAGGGGCTCAACCTCGCTGGGCCTTCTGAGCAAACACATCTCAGAATTGCTCCCTCAGACAATGGGGGGGCATTTATCCACGGACATCTGCTGTTGCTTGGGGAGTTTCTCTGGAGGCTCTAACTCCCCCTGCTTCTAGGTTGGCCTGTTGAAGGCTGAGCAAGCTCCTGCATGCCAAAAATCACCCTCAGGGAGGCAGAGACAAAAGTGCTCGACGGACGCTGCTTGAGCTGCTATAACAAAACACCACAGACTGGGAGGCTGAAACAGACATTTATTTTCTCACAGCTCTGGAGGCTGGAAGTCTGAGATCAAGGCATTGCGGGTTTGGTTTGTCCTGAGGTCTCTGTCCTTGGCTTGCAGATACCTTCTCTCCGAGTCCTCCCATGGCCTTTCTTCTGTGCACACCCATCCTCAGTGTCTCTCCCTCTTCTTATATGGACACCAGTTTTATTGGGTTAGTGTTTCATCCCTATGACTTCATTTAATCCTATTATGTCTTTAGAGGTCCTTTCTCCAAATATAGTCACAGTGGGGTGGGGAGGCTAGGGCTCCAACACAGAAATTTGGCGGTAACACAATTTAATCCATAATATGGGGACGCTCTTACCTGTGGACACTGCCCGCCATGGCTGCAGGTGAAATGGCGGTGGGTCATCAGCAACACTGCTCTACATGTGTAGTTCAGTTTAATCCTCCCCGCCACTGAGGAGGTAGGTGTTATCATTATCCCTGTTATAACCATGAAGAAACTCAAAGAGGTTAAACACTAGCCCCACAGCAGAAAGCTAGTCATAAGGGTTGGGCTCAGAGGCAACCCAACTGTCTGATTCTCATCCCTTGATAACTATTTTGTATTTGAATTTTAACGTGGTCATGACTTACCTCCTGGACTCTGGAGGGTCAGAGTTGTCTTATGCAAAAACCCATTCCACAGTGCCAGCACAGTAACAAGACAATTTTGGTTTAAGGTTCAAATAAGCATTTTAACCACTTGAATGGATTCTGTGAAGAACAAACCTATTAGATACCTTCCCCCCTTGCCAACCAACCATATATTGCACATATCTATAAGAAGAATGTGTTACCTCCAGTAGAGCAATCATTCGGATACCAAAGCATGTTCCCACTGTGCTTTAAAGAAAGAAAACAGGCTTTACAGAACCCCTGGGTCTGATTTCACCCAAGTGAGCAGTGTGACTTCCTAATACTGACCTACGTTTACAGATGATTACAACTTCCCTGGACCTACAAAGAAATGCTGATTTAATTGCTGTTCTGCTCAGCCATTTAACTTTCCCAAACTGATGTGGAAAATGTGGTCTGAGAATGAAAACAAAACAAAGCCAAAAACACCTGTCTGTATTAGGTGACCTGGATGGGGAATGTATCCTGGCCACTTAGAAGACAAGACAAGTATGCTCTGTGCTGGGCGGTGTCTAGGCTCTGAGAACTTGTAAGGTGGACGAGGAGTGGTGTGGCCCTGCAGGGATGCACACTTTTGTTGGGGGACAGGGAGGATGATACAGGGGACTGTGAATTAAAAACAACAATTCAATGCGCTTCATGCAGAGCAGAAGAACAGTATCTGCAAAGCGATGCAATGTGGCGGTTGTCTACAAGCAGATGAGAGGGGCAGCAGGCCGCCTGGTGCAGGAATAATCACAAGCTCATGCTGCAGAGCCAGACCAGCTGGCCTCCAAAACCCCACTCCCCGTACAGTCTACATGACACCGATAGGCCTTCAAACTTCTCGGACCACATCTCCTAAATCAGTTTTAGAGAGTTAAAAAGCAGAGCAGAACATGCTCCTTATTAGCTGCGTGAAGACAGGCAAGTTATTTAATATCTTTGTGTTTTTGTTTCTCATCTGCCTAATGGGGTTCATGAAGCCTGCTTCACAGAGCTTTTGTGAAAACTGAGGTATTAATAACTGCAAAATGCTTAACACAGCGCCTGGCATGGAGCAGTCACTACATAAACCTAAGCATCAATAAGTTCTAAGTCACATTCCATTTTGACCAATCCTTTTTTTTTCCTGAATTCCTAGAAATGTCTAAAACTGGAAATTACCATCTCCATACAGAATTTGGTAAGGTAAATATTGAAAACATACAACATAAAATGAAAATGTTTCTTAAATTTGTAAAAAACTACTTGTAAATTGTTTTGTGGGTTGTGTTTAAGCATTCCTGGGCAGGACAGAGATTCGAAGGAAACATCACTATAAAACCAGTAAGGAAGTCTGAAGGCTGCACGCCAGGAATCTAACCCTTACAACACCTGATTCACCCACCCCTTCCCCTTCTCCCCATACCCCTGTGCAACAGCGCACCCCTAACTGGGAGCCTGCATGGGCTGGGCTGGTCCATTCAAGACATACTGCAGGCACAGCCTGGATAGCATGCAGCTTTTCATGGTTCTCTGTTTGGGACCCAAAAAATAAGTTTTGAGCTCCAAAATATGAAAGAAAATCCTTTGCAAGACTGACTGAAATTTAAGATTTTATTAACTAATGCATCAGCTTCAATAACCTTGAATTTAATTCTTGCCTACTTGACGAGTGCCCAGAAATAATCATTGTTAATTAAGATTTTCTTAAGTTTAAAAGCAAATCATTCAATTTTCTTCCCTAACACAAAAAATTATATTTGCTGTGGAATGTGGGCATATTCTGACTGATGTTTGATGTGATAGGAAGTGGGGCTTCCGAAGGCTTGAGCACCGAGGGCTGGGGAAGGCCCTGAAATCTGCCCACGTGGAGGATTTGGAGGGGCTCCTGGGAGTGCTCATGTCTCCTCACAGCCCTGCCAGGCCAACGGGGCAACTGCTGGCACACCCATCACACAGGCCCCGCTGCTTCAACATAGACACTGCCAGGGAAGAGATCTGTCACTCCCACCCTGAGCAGGCAGTTCTCACATTTTAGTGTGCAGCAGAATTGCTTGGACATCTTTTCTTAAATGCATATTTTTGGGTCCTAATAACCAGAATTTGTGATTCAGAGGTCTGGTGAGGAGCTCAGGAATCTGCACTTGGCCAGTCCAGACCATCCACGGGCCACACTTGGAAATGCTGCTCTTAGCGCAGTGGATTTGCAGAGGAAGGTGGGCTGGCTGAGTAAATGCATCTAGACAAAAGTAAGGGTCACTGCCAGATTGGGTAGAGATCTGCCTGGTGTGGGGTTTTCCTAGCCATGATATCAGAGGGTTCTGGTATGTCCTGAAAACCTCCGAGTGTCTGTGATGGAGTTCTTGTTTTCAAATGTAATCAGGTGTTTTCAATGCAAAAATAACATGCCCGTGTGCTCCATTCACAAAAGAACATTTTCTTTGAACAAAAGCTTCTTGTTTCAACCTCACAGCAAGTTTCCAAACCCAACATTGTAGAGCCTAGAATGTCAGAACTGAGGAAAAGTGTCCAGTGGTATCGCTTTTATGACTGGGAAACTGAGCACCGAAAGAGGCTACATCACCTACACACAGTGACATAGCTTGCTGATGGCAAACCTGGGACTCGGTGCTCTGTGTTCAAATTCATGCTTTCCCTGAATCCTCTTGGTAAGCAAAACTGTGTTGCCTGGGCTGTGCCCTTTCTGGCCAGCTTCCTTTGATGCACTCCTTTGATGTTCTAGCCTTCCTCTCCAGGCTGGAACAGTGGTCTTGCTAAGCTGGGAAGGAATGCAGTGTGGGAGGCAGGAGCACAGGCTTCAGGACCACACAGGTCGAAGCCCACATGCTGGCTCCTCCATGGCAAATGCCTAACTTCTCTGAACCTCCTGGATAGCAGGGGGACAGGAAGAGCGACTGCATAGGGCTGCCCGACAGGAGCTTAGGCTCATTGTGTCACCAAGTTCTTTGGTGTAAAGTTAATCAGTCATTTGCTCCTTTTGTTTATATTCTCCAGGGCTCAGGCCAGCCTTGCCTTTTCTGGGCGAGCAGGAGTGAACACTGACCGTCTAGCCCCTGCCCTGCCAGGCTGAGCTCAGCACAGCGCCCTGAGAAGTAAAGTGGTGCAGGGAAAGAAAAATCTACTAGACCTTCTGAAGGCAATCATCACGTGGCTATCAGAACATTTTCATTCCATGTCCCAGTGGAAGGAAACAGATACAAATTAATCCCACATTTATATTAGCCTTAGGATGAATTATGTGACATCAGAGAGTAGGTTGCAGACTTTGTCTCTGGATGATTTTATGTACAGGAGACTACACAGATGTAGACCTAGTCCCTGAGGGCACATCAGCTCACGGGCTGGCAAGGCAGCCCAGAGGCCCCAGGATCGCATGGTTAGAGGGTATCGTGTAGCTCACACAGACACTGGAGAGTTAACTTTTGTTTTTCATTTGCCAAATGCGTGAGAAAGCTTTGTTACTATCTCAAAAGCCCAGAGTGTTTGTAACACCCTCTCCTCTACACTGTATGACCTGGTGACTGCCAAACAGTGACTCCAAGACTGGTCACCTGGAGAGAGGGTGCGGTGGGGTCCCACTGACAGCTGCGTCCTTCATGACCTACTTCAGAGTGCAGCCAGCTTGTTACTAGGTTTGGAGTAAAGACTCCACTAGTGGTCTGCCAAGAACTCAAATCCGAAGTCCCTCGCACTCTGGCCCAGCTCTGTAGCAAGGAGTACCTGGCCTATTGTTTCGGTTGGAGAGCTACCCTGGAGCAGCAAAGTCATTTCTTTGGGCTGGCCTCCCCGTGAGGCAGTGTGGCCAGGAGAAAGTGCATCCACAGCTTTATGAGGCAGGTAGAGTTTGGAACCCTCACTCTGTCCAGAGTCAGCTGGGACCCAGTGGGCCTCAACTAACTGCTCAAGTGAAAGGTGGAGGTCGTCGTGGGACCTGCTCCACTGGGTGGTGGCGAGGACTGAAGGAGAGTGCAGCATGTGCCAGGTGTTTGGCAGGGGGTGGTGCTAATGATCTTCCTGCTCAGGAGGGGCACTCTTAGAACAAACTCTTCCTTTCCAGGAAAACATTGTTTTTTACCTTTCTAAACTGGCAAAGAAAAAAATGCCAATCTCGGTGGAAGCCGTGAAAACACTAGGGGGTGTCCATACCAAGAAATGTCTGCCCTGAGTGAGAACCACTGGTCAGAGCCACACCATTCTCGTCTTGGCTGAGGCAGTAACCACATTTAGGGCTACATTCTACTCTTAGGTAAAATAAATTGGGCAAGCTTGAGGACAAGAGATTAGAACATCTCATGGGCCACAATGAACCAGAAGCCAGAAAGGAATATATTTGGGTCCTAATTCAAGCTCTTGTTCAGCTGGGTGACTCTATTCCTGATGCTACTGTGGATTCTCACTAGAAGCTGAACAGAGTTTGGAAGTATGTCTGGAGCAGGTGATTTTTAGTGGGTCAGATGTGTGTTCTGCATCCTTCCCACTTCTCTTGATGTTTTTATCCTCAGGATTAGCCCGGGGTCCCGGTTTCGCAGTAGCTCCAATGGCCAGGACATTCACTACAGAAACATCAAGCACCTATTGTGTGTCTGTAGCATGGGCATACAAAAAATAAGAATTAGTTGATTTTTTCCCCTCAGATAGCTCACAGTCTGGATAGGAAGATAAAATTACCAGTCTCCTTAAACAGTTAATCTTTTAAACTCACTTAAGATTACGCCAAAGCTGTAGGCATGATTATTTCTCAATAGAACCAAGAAGATGTTCAGTGTGTAGAATATCTCATGGAGATCTGAAGCAGCTCGAGTGCCTGGGGCAGCCAGAAGTACCTCCACTTTGGGGGCATTTCTGATAACACAGGTGTGTTGACTTCCTTCTTTCACATCTCATTTTATCCGCACCTTCCCCCATGTCAGGGTGATCCCTCACTTAAGGTCCCATGAAGAACTGTATCAAATTCCAGGCTCTCTACTGTAGCTGGCCCATCACAGGTGCTCAAGCCCCTAAATTAGCACTTCCTTTGACTCTCTGCTTGATCCTTTCCCCATAGAATCATACCGACAGCACACAGTGAAACCATTACGGATGTTACAGAAGTAGTCTGTCTTCTGTTACCGTCACAAGGCAGCAGTGGTTGGGGATCAGATCGAAGAGGGGGGTCCTGAGTGCTGCTTAGGGCTTACTAGCCCTCCGTCCTCTAATATGGCCCGCTCATTGTGACCAGATGGGTTTTCTCTTCTGGATGAAGGCCTTGATTCCCTCCTGCCCATCCTGCAGGGCCACATTGTCCACCATGGTCTGGGAGGCGAGGTGGTAGGCCGTTCTAAGGTCCTGGTGCAGCTGCTTATAGAAGGCAGCCTTGCCCAAAGACACCACAGGGCGGCTCAAGGAGGCAATCTTTCTTGCAATTCTCATGGTCTCTTCCTCCAGCTGTTCTTCTGGCACTACTCTGCTGAGCAGCCCATGGAGCAAGGCCTCCTGAGCAGAAATGGGCTCCCCAGTAAAAAGCATTTCTAAGGCGACCTGGGGGAGGAAACGAGCAATTATTAAGGAACACTCCTTCTGACCCACTATCACCTAAGCCCACCTTCTCCACTTCATTCTGCTGCAGTGGCTGGAGTCCTGACTTCCTGACAACCTTGGCCCAGGTATCAGGAACAGATGATCTTCCCAGGACCAAGGGCAGGGTGGGACTCTCTGCATCCCCTGGTCCTTCACCAGTTAAGCTCCTAGCCCTGCAGAAGCAGGAGGTTTGAGCTGCCTCTTTCAAGAGCCAAGCACAGGCCAGCAGCCACATCTGATGGGATGAAACTAAAAACGCCTTGGCAGCAAGGCCCATCACCTCCCACAAACCGGTGCAGTGGCTGCTTTCCAAAAGGAAAGGCATGTTCAGAGAAGCCACCACCTCAGTCTGATTTGAAAGAGCAGCAGCCTCGTCTCCCAGAGAAGGAGAAGGAGTGAAGGGAAATGCCTTCCAGGGACAGATGGGGGCCTAGCATGATTTTAACTTAGAAGGACAAGATGCCCTCTTTCCACAATCCTCTCCCCCTAGGTTTCGAAGGCCTGCAGAAAGGGGGGCACACCTTTCTCGCTCTCTCTAGTTTCCTTGGCTCTTCTGCTGGCCACGTATTGTGCTTCCATTCTATAATTCTACAAAGCTCAGCTTCTTGAAACTCAGATTTATGATTTCACAGAAGGCTTTCCAGGTGCACAAGAAACACAGAGCCTCTCCACTCCCTTTCCCCTCGCTCGCTCCTGCAGCTTGGCTGGCATCTTTGCTGTGCCTTGAACATGCCAAGCATGTGGTCACCTCACTCACTGTCCTTGCCATTCCCTGGCCTGCGGTGCTCTGTCCCCAGATGTCCTCATTCATGGCTTGTTCTCTCATCTCTTTCAGGTCTCTGCTCACATGTCACCTCATCAACGTGGTCCTCCATGACCACCCTATTACAACTGCAAATCCAACCTCAGCACTACCCCCCTCTCTGGCTGTATTTTGATCCTTTGTACTTTTATCATTTAACTATATACTGTGCCCATTTATTTATTTATTATATTATCTCCATTCTGGCAGGTAAACCCAACTAGGGCAGAGATTTTTCTTTTTATTCTTCTGTTCATTTCTGTATCTCCAGCACAAAAAGAATGCCTTGCATATAGCAGGCAACCTTCTAAATATTTATCGATGAATGGTTTAATGAATGACTGGATGAAGGCAAACACAGTAGGAAGAAGTGATACTGTAGCTCTTTGGAGGCTAGGTCAAAAGGTGATACTGCTTGCCCTGGCAGGGTGGCTCAGTTGGAGCATCATCCTGTACACCTAAAGGTTGGGGGTTTGATTCTTCAGTAGGGCACATACCGAGGTTGCGGGTTCAATCCCTAGGTTGAGATGCAGACAGGAGGCAACCTATCAATGTTTCTCTCTCACATTGATGTTTCTCCTTTCTCTCTCTCTTTCTCCCTCCCCCCCCACCCCCGATCCTTCCTCTCTTTCTAAAATCAATAAATATATCCTTGGGTGAGGATTAAAAAAAGAAAAGTTAATAACTGCTTCCACGTGGCTCTTTCCCTTGTCAGCTCAGCCTGAGAACCAGTGGCCTTGCTCTGAGAAAGCCCAAGCCACACTGAGAGGCTGCGCTAAGTGTCCCATCTGAGTTCCCTGCGGGGAAGCACGAGTGAACAAGCCTGATGCTGACTGCCCCCAGACGTGACTCCCCCAATTTAAAAGTCTTCCCAGCTGAGGCCACAGACATTGTGGAGCAGAGATCAGCTTTCCTCACCAAGCCCCAAGCCCTGTCCAAATTACAGATACATGAGCTGAACAATTACTTTGAGCCAATAGCAGTGAGTGGTTATGCAGTGAAAGATAATGGAAATAGCTTAAACTATGTAGAAGATATAGCGTATCATCACAACCTTTAATTACTGTTTAAGTTTCTATGTAGAGGGCCTGGGAAACTTCAGGTGAGAGAGCATTTAGATCATGGTTTCTCAGTATCAGTGCTATTGTATATTTTGGACCAGATAATGTTGTGTGGGTTATTGTGTGGATAATGTTCTGTGCGTGGTAGCATCCCTGGCCTCTATCCACTGGGTGCCAATAGAACCCCCACCCCCAACTTGTGATGATCAGAAATGGCTCCAGGCATTGCCAAATGTCCCCAGGGCCAATATTGCTCCCAGTTTGGAACCACCGATTTAGATGGCTTTTTAAATCATGAGACTAGATTATGCTTCTGCTACCCTGGCACCTCTCCCTTCTGTCCAGAAGACCAAAGAGGTCCTAATGGGATTAAAGCTGCTCACAAAAGAAGTTTGGACTGGAGCAGGGTCAGGCCTGGACTGAGTTCCTGGCCTACCTTCAGCTTTCTAAGTCACCCCCACCTAGTTTATGCTTCTCTCTGGGCCTGTTTCCTCACCCGTCTAGTGGGGTGATACTGTCTAGCACAGTGTTGATTTATGGGGACTTCACCCAGGCAGATCAGGTGATGGAGTGGCATTCCCTAAGAAAGAGAAAGCCTGATTATTTTATAGCTCATCAGCACAACCTTTACTTGCTATTTAAGTTTCTATGTAGTGGGCCCCTGAAACTTCAGGTGTGAGAGAAGAAGATACCTCCTATTCCCTAAACCAACTCTTCTTGCCTTTTAGGGGCCACTTCTTGGGTCCCCCTAACAAGCTGGTGATTTAACACTTCCTCCTCCTGCTATTTGCATTAAAAACCACAAAAAGGACTGGAGGCCAAGGCTCACTTCTCTAGGTAGTAGGACTTGTGTGTGGATGTCCCTGAGGCCACTTGCTAACCACAGACCTTAAGGGAACAATTTACCCTCCTCTGAGTCTATTTCCTTATCTGAAAAAAGGGGTGAGACTACCATCTTCTGGCAGAATTGTAAAGATCAGAGGAAATAAATGCATCGCTTAAATTGCAGTGCTGGGCACTCAGTAGGCACTTAATAAGTGCAGTGGCTATGATTCCCATGCTTGTTCCAGCTGTTAATTTGTGTGAATCTCTAATGTTATGTTTTAGGGATTGTGGCCCCTGAAAGGAGGTGATTATTTAAAGCAGAGGAACCTTCCAGGTCCCCTCCAGTCCCACCTATGACAAGACCATTTGGTGGCAGTGGTGTGCCAGTATCAGGGGCTGGGGTGCTGGAGGACTCAGAACAATGAAGCTGATGGGTCATTGGGCTAAGTCAATTGGCTGGGAAACCTGAGAAGTAAGTTAGGGTGTTGAGCTACTTGTTCTCAGGTACTGAGCCCACATGCCTCAACTCTGACAGCCCCACAGATCACTGTTAGAGTGCAGATTTTGGTGCATTCACTCT
This sequence comes from Macrotus californicus, assembly GCA_007922815.1. Lineage (NCBI taxonomy): Eukaryota > Metazoa > Chordata > Mammalia > Chiroptera > Phyllostomidae > Macrotus > Macrotus californicus. The sequence continues at coordinate 32,213 of VMDR010009069.1, forward strand.
AGGTGGGCCTGAGACCCTGCATTTCTCCAGGTTCTCTGGTGAACTGCACACCAGCTGAGCAACAATGCCTTAACACTCTTCCTAGCTTCGAAGTTCTACCCTGTTCTAATTAAATTGAGAAATCACATTCCACAAATACACATGTTATTGTGTTCCTACAGCAGAGAAGTGAGTGATTTGGGATGAGAGGGTTTGGATCTTTCATGCTCTATCCTGTGATGCCAGCAGCTTGGGGCGCTGGCTCGTTTCTGAAGGCCAGCTCTGATAGGGGCAGGGAGCTGCTGCACCAGGCAGGTTGTTTACATGGTGCAATGAAGATGAATTATTTAACTCACACCAGAGGAGAGGAACACTTTACAAACGTGGAATGTTATTCATGCCCAGGCTCAGTCTGGCTTGAACACAAGAGTTCTATGTCATTGTTCCTGCTCCCTTGCAGCCCTCCATCTGTGGCACCGCTGAGCAGTTTCCCATGGTGACCAGCAGAGGGTGCTGGTGACCACACGTGTGGCCTTAGCCTGCATCAAAAGGGCTGAACTTCCCCAACTAGGCCAGTTTACAAAAGCACCTGCTTGCTTCCCTGTGGATGTGCATGGGGACACATGCCTAACACCCACACACAGTCGACAGGCCTGTGTATGAATGTGTTCCTATGGGTGAATCATGCAATGATGACAGGTAGGTGTGCTTCGTTCAGGTTTAGATTTTTGTGACTCCCCAGTTTCCCTCCTAATGGGTGAGATCCCAGCTGAGATCTGCAGCCCAGAAACCTGGCAAAAGGCGTAGGTGCCAACAGGCCTTTCATCCCACTAAATTCCCCTGATCGGTACTGCAAGTTCAGCTCATTGGTATTGACCCGAATCCACCTTTCTGCTTCATGCCTCCAAATAGGCCAACATTAATGAGCCTCACATGCAAGGACTTCTATACAGGGGTCCCCAAACCCCTGTACCGCTCCGTGGCTTGTTAGGAACCAGGCTGCACAGCAGGAGGTGACCTTGAATGCAATGCACTTGAATCATCCTGGAACCATACCCCCGACCCTGCTCTGCGGAAAAATTGTCTTCCATGAAACCAGTCCCTGGTGCCAAAAAGGCTGGGGACTGCTGTATTACAACACTGAACCACTTTTAGACGGCCGACTAGGAAAAAACACTGGAGACTCCCAAACAAGAATGCTACAACTGATTCTAGTGATTCAAAGGCCTCCGGGGGATCGGAATGGGAGGAGCACAGATCAGGGATATGCGTGGGACAATATGGGAGATTCTCTGCCCATCTTCAGAGTGGGCCTGGCACTGCCAGAACTTTCTGTGGGATGAAAAAGTTGCTTTTCTCTTGTACATCCTGCCCTTTAATCTCCTGTGCTGGACAATTATGCAACGTGATTCTGAGAATAATTGGAATTCCTGGGAGCTTACGTCCTATTTTTGTCACATTTTCCCTCTCTTTCTTCTCAAAAACTAACTTAAAATTTGACAAATATGTGCCCTGGCTGGAGTGGCTCAGTGGATTGAGAGCCAGCCTGTGAACTGAGAGGTCACAGGTTTGATTCCCAGTCAGGGCACACGCCTGGGTTGTGGGCCAGGTCCCCAGTTGGGGCTGTGCAAGAGGCAATTGATCAATGTATCTTTTGCACATTGATATTTCTCTCCCTTTCTTTATCTCTCCCTCCCCCTCTCTAAAAATAAATAAAAATAAAATCTTTTAAAAAAATAATAAAATTTGGCAAATATGATATAATGTTTAGGTTTTTAGGAGTCAATTATAAGCCTTGATTTAAAAGTTTGTTTAAGAGAGAATGGATTCTTATACTGTCAGTAGGCTATCATGATTTATAGATACTATATATGTATTTTTTACATATAATTATTGTTTTTTTAATCTTCACCCAAAGATACATCCATTGATTCCAGATAGAGATAAAGGGAGAGAGACAGAGAGAGAAACATCAATGAGAAACACCGATCGGTTGCCTCCTGTACACACCTGGACTGGGGACCGAACCTGAAACCTAGGCATGTACCCTGACCAGGAATTGAACCCATGACCTTTCAGTTTATGGGATGATGCTCCAACCAAGCCACATAAGCCAGGGTAAGACAATCATGACTTAAAGGTTTCAAATGCCTTAACATGGAACCTTCCAGAATGTTGGGTGTTGAACAGCTGCATGCAGGTAGGCTAAGTAGGCAACCACCTTTTACTATGCACAAGGCCTTGTGATATGATTTGCACAGTTATAAGGTAGTTTATTAATAAGCTCTGACCGTATGTTTGTAATGAATGCATTTTAATGTACTGGCACAAAGTAGGGACTTTACATATATACACATATGTATATGTA